>JABUQX010121218.1:55000-67500 GCA_015478945.1 Trachelipus rathkii
ATATATATATATATATATATATATATATATATATATATATATATATATATATATATATATATATATATATAATTTAAAATATATATATATAAATATATATATATATATATATATATATATATATATATATATATATATATATATATATATATATATATATATGAAATTAAAAAAATTTTTTTTGCTAAAAAAAGGTTATAAAACATGTAGATGTTGTTCATATTGTAGCTACGGAAAATACCCTACTTTTTAATTTTGTCTCTATATGGAAAATTTCTCAGAGTGGACATGATACAAGTCTATACAAAATGTTTACATCTATTGATAATACAGAGGCCAATAAATTCTTCATAGTAGACTGTGGATAGGTGGCAAGGGGGCACAATAAGAAAATTAAGAATAAAGCATGCCATCTTGACATAAGGAATCATTCATTCAGCAATAGAGTTGTTAATTTTTTGGAATGGTTTGCCACAGGAGGTGGTTGAGTGCAACTTATTGGCAACATTTAAGAAAGGATTGGAAAGGTATATTGATGGTTTGGGTATAATATAGAATATTTTGACTAAGCCAAGTTGCGGGTTACAGTAGTACAGTACAGTACAGTAGTTATTAGAGTTAAACTGCATGTTTCTGACTATAGCAAAGTTATCAAAGCTTGTAGTGTGGTTAGCATGTACTTTAGCTATAGTTTTTTCTTTAGTGGTAGACTTTATGTATATTATATAAGTTACTGACAAACCCTAGGGTGCTCTGTGATTTTGGATGTGCATGTTGACTGGGAGAGTCTCAATAGGCCCATGTGGCTTCTTCCTGTCTATATTTCTAATGTTCTAATGTTCTAAACATTTACAATAACTGTCAATCAACCATTAAAATATAAAACTTCAAATAATTTTGATATCATTTTTGTTAATTAAAAGTTTCTAGTTTTAGTACAGTAATTTATTCAAAAAACACACAGGAACAAAATTATTACCTTATTTTCATCTTTGTATGGTAATTCTTATTTATGGTCCCAAACTCTCATTTTCATAATTTTTCAACAAAAAAAAAAGAATTATTTTATTAGGAATTTATTAGTAGTAGTAGTAATATATCATATATATATGGTCAATGATCATAAACTTTATTGGAAATGCAAATGCATGGCAAATGAGCATTTGTCTAAGATTTTCCTCACATTGTGAGTGCTGAGAATATACCAGTACCAATCATAGGTTAGGAAATACAAGGAACAGAGCTTCCTGTAGTAAGATGTTCATGTTTTATACTTTTGTATCTTAAATATTTAGTGCCAAATCTTATGAATTTTAATCATACTATTATAAAATAAAAATAGTATTATTAAAATTCATAAGATTTGGCACTAAATAGTATTTTATCGATTTCAAAATGGGGAAAAAAATATAAATAATAATATATATGTATATAAAAATTTAATATATATATATATATATATTATATATATATATATATATATATATATATATATATATATATATATATATATATATATATATAAATATATATATTTTATATTTATATATATATATTAGAAACTCATCATGTTGGATTTTTGGGTTGATAGAAAAAATGTAAAGAATGCTCTTGCATTGAGTTTGTAACTGAAAATAAATCTATCAAATGCGCATACTAATCACTCTCCTGCAAAACATGAAATTAACTCGAATTGGGCCCACCATATATATATATATATATATATATATATATATATATATATATATATTATATATATATATATATATATATATATATATATATATATATATATATATATATATATATTATATACTATATAAATATATATACCGGTATATATAAAAATATCATATTTTCAAAATTTTGATTTAAATGGTTGTAATTACAAAGGTTTAGGTACTGAGTACCTTTGCATACTCCCGCAAAAAAACAATATATATATATATATATATATATATATAAACATAGAAAGAAAGATATAATGGGGGGTATATATATATATATATATATATATATATATATATATATATATATATATATATATATATATATATATATATAGTATATATATATTATTGAATATATATATATATATATATATATATATATATATATATATATATATATATATATATATATATATATATATATATATATATATATATATATATATGTAAATATTGTGATATCAAAGTGCTATATATATATATATATATATACCGTAAAAATGGGGAAACCAGTATATGGGATTTATAACGGAGTAATTTTATACATGTTTTTTTAATAATTGAAGTGATTAGGAACTTCAATTGAGTTTTTTTTGTTAGAAAAAATATTATATTTAATAATTGTATTTAATTTAAATTAAATAAGTGACAAATATAACTCAAAAAAATTTCCCCCGTGTTCAGAAAATAATTTTTCAGAAACTCCAAAAATAAACTAAGGTCTGTATCTCGGCCAATTTTCAGTTTGGATTAAAATCTGACTAATACCATATACAAAAGTGTAAAAGTAAGAGTTTTGATGTAAATAATTGCACATATTCCTTTTAGTTCATAAAATATTAATGGTGATTGGTTTTGGGGTAAAATGGGTAATTTGGGGTAAAATGAGTAATTTTATAATATAAGTATTTGCTTTAATAATTTAAGTGATTAGAAACTTCAAATGCAGTTTTTTGTTAGAAAAAATATTATATTCAATATTTGTATTTAATTTAAATTAAATAAATGACAACTATAACTCAAAAAAATTTCCCTAATAATACCAAGTGTTTTTTTATTTCCGTACCTATTATTATTATTTTATAACTGGTATTATTAGGTATTCTATTATTATTACTGGTACTGTATTATTTATTATTCTTTTAGGTACCGTAGGTATTATTACTGTACATACGGTACCTTACCGTATACAAGTTGTTTTTTTTATTATTCTATTATTATTATTATTACCTACCTATCCAGTATTACTATTATTATTTTTATTACTGAAAAAAAAATTCATATTTATATAAAAAACAATTGTCCAAGAAGGATAATAAAATGGTATAAGTTACACATGTTTATTTATACCAAAATTATTTTTTTAACATCTTTAACAGTTTCATATACTTGAAATATTAATAAATAATACTGTACAATTGTAATTATTATAATTTTCAATTACTTATTTTTATTCAAAGGCAAATTACTCGTTTTCCCCCATTTCAATTTTTGACACATTTTTCAAAAATTTACAAAAAATATTTTTTTTTTTTCCTATATTTTGTTATGCCATAACATTTATGAATGTTTAAATTTAAAAAAACATTTAAATATGGTTATAACTTGATTTTAGATTTAAAAAATTAAAAAAAAATTCATAATTTTAGAAAAAATTGATTTTAACAATGGTAAAAAAATATAGCTTACACATGTTATTTTCGACCCAAATTAATTTTATAATATCTTTAACAGTTATATTACCTTTCAGTATTAATATCAATACTACTGTACAATCCTAAGTCCCATAATTTACAAGTACCCATTTTACCCCAAAATTTTTTTTTATACAAAAGTGTAAAATTGCATTTTTCAAAAATTTGCTAAAAATATTTTTCTTTACATTTTTTATATTTTCGTTATGCTATAACATTTACAAAGCTTTAAATTTGAAAATAAATATTTAAACATGGGTCTAACTTAAATATCTGATTTTTGCCACTTCAAAAAAAAAAAAAATCTTAAAAAAATACCCATTTTCCCCTATTTTATAATATATATATATATATATATATATATATATATATATATATATATATATATATATATATATATATATATATATATATATATATATATATATGTATATATATATATATATATATATATATATAATATATATATATATATATATATTCAGGACCATAAGTTGATTTTTCAACCCAGTGTGACCGCTTTTGTGAAAGACCGTGGTGGGTCCTGTACATAAACTCAAAAAAAAAAAAATATATATATATATGTATATGTATATATATATATATATGTAAATACGGGATATAGACGTCTCTAAGAAACACCTCTTCAGAGATATATAATATATATATATATATATGACGGTATATATATATATATATATATAATAGAATAATTTGATAGAATAAATGAGAGAGACTGTGGAGAGTGTTAGAAGATCCAATGTATGCCATACCAAAAAGTCTGATAGCAGCCATTAAAAGTATGTATGAAAATCCAATAAATGCGGTTAGAGGAACAGGAAGAGAGAGAGAAGTGGTTTGAAGTGAAAACGGGTTTAGACAGGGAAGTATACTGTCACCATTGCTTTGTAATTTACCTGGACAGCTGCCTTAAATGATATGCACTGCAAGGAAAATAGGGACACACTTTGGTTTATGCGGATGATGCGGCAGTGATAACATCTGGAGCTCAAGACCTGCCAAGAAGCTGTGAAGATGTGGAATGAGGTACTGAAGTCAATGAGCATGAGAATAAACAGAGAGAAAAAAAAGGAAATAATGGTGATTGCAAGAGAGGGAAGAGATAGTAGTGAACATAGAAGATATAAGGCTTAAGCAAGTGAATAGATTTAAGTATTTGGGAGTGATATTTGATGATCAAGGAAGACAAGATGACGAGTTGAAAGAGAGAATTGGGAGATTTTCACAGAATGTGGGAATGTTATACCCGTTGCTAAAGGAGAAAGGGATACCAACAGAGGTTTAAATATTAATATATAAAACAATTCTGAGACCGATATTGTTGTATGGATCTGAATGCTGGACAATGAATACGATGCAAAAAAGCAGAATAGAAGTTGCGGAAATAAGGGTACTTAGACTCATTAGAGGAGTATCGTTGATAGACAGAATGAGGAGCAAGCTGGTGAGGAGAGAACTGGGAGTGGAACATGGTTTGGACATGTGAAAAGAATGAGGGAAGGGAAGAGATTGAGAGAGATGATGGATTGGAGACCAGAAGGTAGGAGACCAGCAGGAAGACCGAGGAAGAGATGGATGGATTCGGTGACAGAGGCTGTACAACGTAGAGGCAAGATGGTAGAGGAAGTAGAGGAGGAAAGAACATTTGAAGATAGAAATCTTTGGAGAAGATTCTGGAGAAGAAGCACGTGACAAGCACACAAAAAAAAAAAAAAAAATAAAAAAAAAAAAAAAAAAAAAAAAAAAAAAAAAAAAAAAAATATATATATATATATATATATATATATATATATATATATATATATATATATATATATATATATATATATATATATATATATATATATATATATATATATATATATATATATATATACGGTATACATATAATGAAAAGGTTTAAGACGCCTACTTTTATATTTGCTTATGGGATCAGAAGAGCCTTTATTAATTAGTAATGTTTAAAATATAAGAAAAAAGTTTATAACTTTCTTTGTGCAGGTCTTCAACTAAGAGGGAAAATTATTTAGCACCAGCTTTTGTTCCTATACAGGAACCTCTTTCGGGTGCTGAGAGTTGAAGACTGACAAATCATATTTTCCATATGATTGTCTGCGTAATGAATTACAGTTTTTCTGATTTTAATTATTTGAAAATTTTAATTGAATTTAAATGTTATTAAGTGTGGGATGTATGTTATATTCACTTTGAGATTGTTGAAATTGTTCGAATTTTTTTATATATACAAAAAGATTCAATAAATTTTGTTTCTTGAAGGTCGTGTATTTGTAGTATTAGGGTCATGTTATCGATATTTATATATAGTGTGGTTTTGTGAGGAATGGTGAAGTGTGAGAGCGGAATGTTGAGCGTTATGTTGGAGGTCTTGTTTGTATTGGTACTATCGCCGGTGGAAATGACTTGTTTCAGCAATGTAAACAGGGGTGCAGTGGTTTCAGGGTATTTTGTATACACATTAAGAAGTATCATGTCCGGTATGTGTGGGGGGTTTGAAGATTTTCTTTAAAGGAAGGGTGTTAGAGGAAGTTAGTTTCATATTTTCAAGTAATGTGTGTTTTAAAGGTATTTTTTACCTTCTACAACCCAAACATCAATCAACAATGCAACAAAATTGCCTATCTCCTCATCCCACACATCCCTTTAAAACACATTAGAAAATATCGTTACACAAGATGAATCATTTTCATATACATTTAACAATATGTTGGTTGAGTACAACAAAAAAATGAAAAACATAATGGTTATGTACCTCATTCAATTTTTAGTTAAAAAATTTTGATAACAAGTATATTAGAGGAAAAAAACTTGTGAACGGTAAGTCAATAAACAAAAGGCCTTAAGTAATTTGAAGCCAGGAAAGTTGGCTAGAAGACTGCTCTTTCTAACTGAAAACGTAAACCTTTTGAAAGGATAGTTAATATGCATGTAAAAGGCCTTACAAGTAATTTGAAAGCAGGGATTGTTGGTTAGAAGACTGATCTTGATAGCTGGATTTTTATACCAAGCTATTTGGCTGTGGACTAACTTGCAGCTGGAGTACTTATTTACATATAAATACTGCATATATATATATACCGTATATATATATATATATATATATATATATATATATATATATATATATATTATATATATATATATATATATATATATATATATATATATATATATATATATATATATATATATATATATATATATATATCTTAGGGGCGTATTACGTGAAAAGAATTGATAAAATAGGAATGAACGTATTAGAGAGTTATATAGTGTTGTGAAGAAAGGGTAAATGAGAGAATAAATGAAAGTACGTTGAGAGATGGTTTTGGTCATGTGGAAAGGATGAATGACAGTTGGTTGGTTAAGCGGATATATAGTGGTAAGTGTGTTGGGAATCGACCGGCTGGGAGACTGAAGAAAAAAGTGGATTGAAGTCAGTAAATGATGTCTGGAGGAGAGAAATGTGACTTTGGCAGAGGCGAGAACAAAGGTGCGTAATATAGGAGTGAATGGCGGAGTTTTGTGAGGGTTCATGTTTGTGGCCCACCTGGGCCAGGGGAACCCTACACTTGACGATATGCCATAGTGTGGATCCGTCGCGGTCCCGTGAAGCTCTAGGGTGGATTTTCTGACTGCGACGAGTTCTCACTAATAGGTATAGAGGGCGGTAAGGATGGGCGCATCTTTTTCGACTTGTGTCATATTGTTCTACTAAAAAGGTTAATATTAGTATATATATATATATATATATATATATATATATATATACTCATAGCATATGCTCACTCTTACTACTCTCACTCTATATATATATATACATATATATATATATATATATATACAGAGTATATATATATATATATATATATATATATATATATATATATATATATATATTAATATAACTAATAATATATATACCATATATATATATATATATATATATATATATATATATATATATATATATATATATATAATATTTACAGAGGCAAGTTCAAGTAAAACATGTGCTGAAATGGTAGATTATCAAGATGTTTCTGGGATTCATATTTCTGTTCCAACTGACATTGATTTACCCAGTACTGCAGTCAGTGAATCTGAATGTGAGCAACTTATTGAAAATGTTTGTGAAAAACCAGTTGCTGAGAAGGTGAGAGGCATAAGTTTCTATGTTGTAGATGTAGTTGCAAATTTTTGAATAAAAATCAAACATTATGTCACATTAAGAAAAAATTACTTTGATAAATCACTTTGGTAAAATAACAATATTGTTTATTGAAGAAATAATCTTAAAAAATGGAAAAGTGGCTTTTGTATGCAAAAAAGATAATGGTGAAGTTATCATCAGAACCAGTTTTGAATTTTCCAATATGGATAAAGTTTCACTAGTGGAAATCTTTCACTTGAGTTACAGTGTAAGCATAAAGTGCTGAATTGCTATTGACAAAGTTATTTCAACATTTGAACAAGTTCTGAGCGAAAATCTCCCGGAAATTAGATCAGATTTTAAAAGAAAATCCTTTTTAAATAAAAACTCTATTTTGCTAAGGGCCAAAGAAATAACGATTGAAGGTTCTAAATGCTATGTTGTTTCAGTCATTGACATTATAAAAATATTTCTGCAACACCCACATTTACAACAATATTTAAATTCTGCAGTTTCCTCTAATTTTATGAATTCTGTGATGAAAGATATTGTTGATGGTTCAAATTTTTCTGTTCATCCTGGTCCTGCCCAGTCTAGAGAGAGAAATGTTGGAATTTTTCTATATATGGATGAAATAGAATTGTGTAACCCATTAGGAAAAAATAGAGGTTACAATAATATCTTGCTGTATTGTAATTTCATAAATATTCCACCTGAATTAAGATCCAGAATTTCACATACTTATTTTCTGGGGGTTGGAAATTCTTCAATTTTGATTATAGATAGATAATATGTCAAAATTTTTTGAGGTATTAAAGAATGATCTTGAATTATTGCATTCTGGAATTGAAATTTCTGGAAAATTGTTCCATGGATATTTATATGCATTTCATGCAGATGCTCTTGCATTGCATCAAGTGTTAGGTTTTAAAAAGAGTTTTAGTCCCTTTGTGATTAAGAATTGTCATAAATGTAATGAGGATTCAAAATCATATCATAAAAAGGTTTATCATGAACAGTGTTCTCTTAGAACGTTTAAAGAACATGTTAAAAGAGAAGAAAATATAGAATTAGTTCGAATTTCAAATGTTGACAAATATCAGGCATTGTCAATTGAATGGGGAATAAACCATAAAGGAATGCTTTCTGATATTAAACATTTCAACCCAATACGGGATTCTCTGTTTGATCCGATGCATGTCTTGTTTGAAGGTATTGTTGTTAAGGAAATTCAACTTATGCTTACTGCACTTATGAGAGACAAACTTATTCAACGAGAAAAACTAAATAGCTGTCTACAATCATTTAAATATCATAGAGTCATTAAAACCTCAGAATATCCTAAAACCTTTTCATCAAATGATTTTAATGTAAAAAGTACCTCAAAATCTCTCTTTGTGCTGGCTTTACATTTACCCATATTTTTACATTTACTAGGTGTTCAAAATAACGAAAATTTGAAATGCTTCAAATTAATCTTGGCTATTACAAAAATAGTGTGGTCACAAATAACGTCAGTTTCAGCCTTGAATGTTTGTAAGGAGTTGATAAAAAATCATCAGATTTTATTTCTTAGATTGTATTCTGATAAAAATTTCACACCAAAAATGCATATGTTATTGCATGTTGTTGAACAACTGAAGACACATGGACCCGGACGTGGCATATCATGTATAAGACAGGAAGCAAAGCATAATGTAATGAAACAAAAAAAAATGGTATAATTACAAAAATTTATCCTATTCTGTTAGTGAAATGTTTTGTATGGAATTAACTTACCATTTTTTCCATTTTAATGGACAACCAAAATATGATGTTTCAGAATATTATAAAATTGTTGGGGGAAAGCAAAATTAATACCAACATATTTAAAGATGATCAAGTTTTGAATAATTCCATATTTACCTTATCTGATGTTGTTGTCAATAATAAGTCTTATAAAACTGGGGATTTTATTTTGAAAGGAGATGAAAAAATAACAATATTGTTTATTGAAGAAATAATCTTAAAAAATGGAAAAGTGGCTTTTGTATGCAAAAAAGTTAATAGTAACTATAATAAAATAATTATGACTTATGAGTGCAATATTCTTTGCGATCTTATATGCATATCATATTCCCAACTTGAAATTCCTGATACTCTTTTATCATATCATATAGGGAAAAAGTTACATATTATAATTCCCTCATCAAGGAAACCAGAGATAATTTAATATTTCTTACATTCATTAGTAAATAATATATTATATTATTAAGGTTTCATCCTTTGCTTCTAACTTGCAGTCAAGTGTACATGATTATTGCGATAAAACTTCTACACCCACTACCAAACACACTGTAAAGGAACTTCTATTTTCGAGACTTAAACTGCCTGCTTTCAGTTCACAAGTTATGCCTTATTTAAATGGGAATGATCTTGGAGAAAAAGAACGAAAGACCATATTCAATCTTCTTGTGAATGAAATAATACATTATTTAGAGTAAGTAAATTTATTACTTTTTAAAAAGGTCACTCTGAAATATGTAAAGTAACAAGACACCTTGCATGAAGCAAATATTTTAATTTACTTAATCGCCAAAATTTTAATCTATACTATTTAAAATATATTGAAGAAAAAAATTACCTGAATTTAATTAAATATGTATTAGTTTTCTATTTTTTTTAATAAAAAAATAGCCACCATAATAATAATCAAGGTTTTAAATTTTTTCAGTAAGGAAAGTTTGTTGATGTCATCAAATTCAAACGAACAGGGCATTGGGTATTCTCAACTTCAAATAAACTCCTAGAAACATACCCTAAGATGCTGAGAGAGCCTCTTAATGTTTTGAGAAAACATAAATCAAAAGGTCCCCTGGTATGAGCAAAGAAATTCAAAATATAAACTTAGCACTCGTTTGAAATTTTATTATATATTTGAAGTATAGCCACGTATTACTAATTTTAAAGTTAAACTGTTTTTTTTAAAGCGTTCTCACCATGGCAATCTCAGACAGAAGAAGAAAAAGGCGTGCGAAGTTAAGAAGCAAATACAGTTTTAATCTAAGTAATGAAGAAATAATTGAACTCTTAAAGGTGATTACTTTATCAAAATTATTGTTCTTTTTATATATTTTATTAAAGTTACACTTTCATTGACTTAAAGGAATTTTTGAAACTTTAATTTACACACTTATTATATATATATATATTATATATATATATTATATATATATATATAATATATATATATATATATATATATATATTATATATATCTATATATATATTATATATTATATATATATTACTTATCTTCCTCTTCTTCCTCCCAAGCTGGGGGTAGGTGAAGTGACCTCTCAGAAGAAAGTAGTAGAAGACTATGACACAAGTCAAAAAGAAAGCCCAGCCCTTACCACCCCCTCTATACTATTGTGAGAACTCGTCGCAGTCAGAACTCACCCTAGAGCTTCAAGGGACCGCGACGGATCCTCACTATGGGAAATCGTCAAGTGTAGGATTCAATCCTGGCCCAGGTGGGCCACAACCATGCCCCTTCACAAAACAAAACCCCGCCATTCCTTCCTATTATGCACCTTTATTTCGCCTCTGCCAAACTCAAACTCAACCTCTCTCCTCAGACATTCGTTTCACTAACTCGATCCACTTTTTCTTCAGTCTTCCAGCCGGTCGATTCCAACACACTCACCATATACATCGCTTAACCAACGACGTCTTCCATCCTTTTCCATATGACAAGACATCTAACATATTTTCATTTATTCTCTCATTTACCCCTTCTTCACAACACATACTCTCTAATCGTATCCATCCCTCTTTTAATCAATCTTGTCACACCTAACACGCCCCTAAGATTGTCCACTGAACAAACATCACGTTTGAACTTTAGATGCTATACCTCTTATTCAGACCATAGTCTCACTATATACATTAACACAGGTAAAACATACCCTCATGTAAGACTTTGGCACTTAAGAACTTAGTCTTTACCGTCCACAACGATTTATTGCACTTGCCACTTCTAATACCATTCACACTTTCCTATACTCTCTCTATCATCCCGTCCCTTTTCAATCCAAACATTATCCTAAATATTTAACTCAGACATTGTCCCAGTTGCTCCCATCATGCAACAGAACTTCATGAGGCATGCCTCAACTGACCATAAACCTTACTGTTATCTACGTTTACTTTCAAATCCTTTCTTTTACACCCCTGCCGTATCCTCAATCAATCTTTTCAAACTCTCTTTCCCTTCGCCACAAAAAAGATATCCGCATCTGATAAGTAGAGCGCCCTCGACTCTCTTTCTCTCTACAACATTCTAAACTTCCCTGCACACTGCTCTAAATCTTTCATAACCCATCCATATACATATTGAATAACAAAGGAGACATACACATCCCTGACTTACTCCGCTATTAATAACTAAACCCTCACTTCACTCCCATTTATTCTTACACACTCTCCACTATCATATCTTTGATCCATTCAGAAGCTACCACCAACACACATATCTACTTAACCTTGCATAGAGCTTCTCTATATTACTTCTATCATACGCCTGTGGCAAATCCTTAAAATCCTTAATATATATAATATATATATATATATATATATATATATTATATTATATTAATATATATATAATATAATACTAATAATTAATAAATATTATATATATATATTATATATTATATATATTATTATATATATATATATATATATTATTAAGCCGTTCCTTCAAAGCTTTGGAATTCTAGTCAACTTGTACATGCTTTGAAGCAGACTTTTACATTACGAAAAGATGCGGCACTTAATTATAGTGAGGATGAATATACTGAATATCTGCTCCACTCACAAGTTGTTAGTATATATAAACTT
>JABUQX010121218.1:72500-79790 GCA_015478945.1 Trachelipus rathkii
CCTTCGAATCGAAATCTTCGACGTAATAATAAAAAATATAATAATAATAATAATAAAATAATAATCAATAATAATATCAAAGGGTATGTGTATGTGTATGCGCGCGCTCGCGCACTGAGTAATCTGTCTGCGACGAATTACGTCATCACGTCGAGCTAACATCACGTTTAGGCTTAACTAATCTCGGGTTTGGAAACCAAAAGGGTATAAACCGGGCGTAGCGGCTACGCTCTCAGAGGGTGACACCCTCTATATACATCAAACGACTGAAATTACCTGTTTCGTTTCCTTAACACATATATAGGATTATACTGCCAAGTTTCAGACTATATCTCTATTCCTTCATATCGAAATAGGTTGTCGCGCATTGTGTAAGAATTTTACTTATATATATATATATATATATATATATATATATTATATATATATATATATATATATATAATATATAATATTATATATATATTATAATATATATATATATACTAATATATAATATATATAATATATATATACTATATAATGATTTATATATTATGATATATATATATATATAATATTATATATATATTATATATATATATTATATATATATTATATATATATATATATTATATAATATATATATAATAATATATATATATATATATATATATATATATATATATATATATATGTATGTACTGGAGGAATTGGTATGGGCAAACTGTCTGTATGGGGTACTGGTACACTGCAAAAAGTGTCCCAACGGATTCTCAACGTATGGTTGGGACAACTGGCAACAATGTCACACCGCATGTCTCAACGATTTTGTTAGGACTTCGTTGTGACCACAAATTTCCGTTGTGACAAAATGGCCAGTTGTCCCATCGAGGTTTCGTTGGGACTTTCCAATCTGTCCCAACGATTTTTTCGATGGTCCTAACGAGATCCCAACGAAATTTCGATGGGAAATGAAAATCTCCCAACGAAATTATTTCCAGAAATTTCGCAGAAAATACAAATAAATAATTCAAATGCAAATTTCTATTAAGAAAATTTCATTGTAATAATTATTTTCCATTTAAATGTAATGTATAAACGCATTGTAAAAAATAAATTTTCTTCTTTTTATTATTTATTCATTTTTTTTTTTTTACATTACAATGGTTAAATTATTAAGGAAAAAAAATTAAATATATTATATATATATATTATATATTATAATATATTATATATATTAATATATATATATTATAATATATATATTATATATATATAATAATATATAATATAGTAAATATAATATATAATATATTATATATATATATATATATATAATATCATAATATATATATATATTATATATATATTTCTTTTCCTAAAATTTCCTATATTATATGTAAAAAAAAATGATCATAATAAAAAGAATAATAAATTTTTTACAATGCGTTTATACATTACATTTGAATGGAAAATAATTATTACAATGAAATTTTCTTAATAGAAATTTGCATTTGAATTATTTATTTGTATTTTCTGCGAAATTTCTGGAAATATGTGGTATGAAGAAAGACGTATATGAGAGAATAAAATAGATTACAAAGAGATGGTTTGGTCATGTGGAAAGGATGGATGATAATCGGTTGGTTAAGCAGATGGTGCATGAGTGTTGGGAATCGACCGGTTGGGAGACCGAGGAAAAAGTAGATTGAGTCGGTAAAAGAATGCCTGGAGGAGAGGAATGTGAGTTAGGCGAGAATAAAGGTGCATAATAGGAGTGAATGGCGGGGTTTTTGTAAGGGGTATGATTACGGGCTTCGGCCATGGGATGAACCCCACATTGACGAGGTGCCACAGTGAGTGCCCGGCACATTCATGAAGCCCTAGGGTAGATTTTTCTGACTGCGACGAGTTCTCACTTAAAGCTATTTTATAAAGGGGGCGATAAGGCTGGGCTTCCTTTCGCTTGCGTCCATATTCTTCTACTATACTTTTCTTTTCCAGTGCATGTTAAGAATAATAATAATAATAATAATAATAATAATAATAATAATAATAATAATAATAATAATAATAATAATAATAATAATAATAATAATAATAATAATAATAATTTCTGGAAATAATTTCGTGAAGAGAGGAATGAATGAGAGAATAACGAGAGTACAATGTGAGAATGGTTTGGTCATGTGGACAGGATGGATATAATCGGTTGGTTAAGCAGAAGGTGCATGAGTGTTGGGAATCGACCGGTTGGGAGACCGAGGAAAAAGTAGATTGAGTCGGTAAAAGAATGCCTGGAGGAGAGGAATGTGAGTTGGCGAGAATAAAGGTGGCATAATTAGGAAGTGATGGCGGTTTTTGTAAGGGGTAATGATACGGCTTCGGCCATGGGATGACACCCACATTGACGAGGTGCCACAGTGAGTGCCCGGCACATTCATGAAGCCCTAGGGTAGATTTTTCTGACTGCGACGAGTTCTCACTTAAAGCTATTTTATAAAGGGGGCGATAAGGCTGGGCTTTCTTTTCGACTTGCGTCATATTCTTCTACTATACTTTTCTTTTCCAGTGCATGTTACGCACCTTACTCCCAATCTTGAATAATAATAATAATAATAATAATAATAATAATAATAATAATAATAATAATAATAATAATAATAATAATAATAATAATAATAATAATAATAATAATAATAATACCGGTATATACAAAAAAGGCAAGCAAACAATATTTTGCAAGTTATATTAATTAAGGAACTGAGAAAAACATTGTGAAATTTACACATGGAACTTACAATTTTCATATTTAAATAAAAGAAATGAAAAATAAAAATTCACTATTTTAATAAAATTAATATTTGTCTACAATGAGATAACAAATGTTGAAAAGTTTATTCATATTCGTTACAAAAACTGGGAAAATTACATTATAAAATGTTATAATTATATGTTAAAGAAAATATAGAATTAACAATTTTCATATTTAAATAAAAAAAAAAAAAAATTCCTATTTTAATAAAATTTATATATGTTTAAAGGTTTACAGAGTTCAAAATGTAATTAAGTTTTTCAGATCGCAAACATTTTTCAAATTTTTCGCTTGTTATTGCAGATTGGAGTAGCCCTAAAAACTGCCCGTAATTTTGAGGGTAAGATAAATTTCTTATAAAATATACACCAAATGCAATAACAGAGCCTTCAAGAATGCAAAATTTTTCAAATATAACAAGTTGTTTCTCGGAAACTTGTACAATACAATTTCCAAAAGAAAAAGTACTCTGAACCCATAAGCATGGTCCATAGTATATACTGCTTTCAATATCATGAATTGCTGAATACTCTTTTATAAATAAATTGTCCAACTCTGGGCCAAGATGCTGTGCAAGATCACCTTTTTGCAGATGGTTTTCAATTTTTCACACATTTCAGCAATTTTCATTTCCATAACCAACTCTACTTCCTGTACAAGCTGTAAGAAGAAAAATTTAAAAGTGATAATTTACAGTAAACAATTAAATATTCAACTGATATACTTTTTTAAAACTATACTTTTATATTTTAAAAATAATAAATATATAAAACACTTATGGTGAAAGTATTTGAATTTCTTATATATGAATTACAAATCTCATTTTATTACTAGAAGAACAGATATATATATTAGCTTGCTTTCACACTGAAATTGACAACTTAAAAATAAAAATAAGAATTACAAAATCGGTTTCTGAATTGTTATTAACTTCGTTATTTCCTTAAATTGGAACAACAAGCTCGATATACACATTTATAACTACTATAGATAATCAAATTAGATTGCAATGAATTAAAAATAAGGGTTAAAGAGAAGTTTATATATACTAACAGCTTGTGGGTGAAGCAGATATTCAGGATATTCATCCTCAACATAATTAAGTGCCCGCATCTTTCGTAATGTAAAAGTTCCTGCTTCAAGCATGTACAAGTTGACTAGAATTCAATCTTTGAGAAGGAACGACTCTAATATATATATATATTATATATAATATATATTATATAATATATAATATATATATATATATATTCATATATTTATAATATATATTATATAATTATTATATATATATATATATATAATATCTAATATATATACTATATACTAATATATATATATAAGGTTTAAGGATTTGCCACAGGCCGTATGATAGGAATAATCTAAGAGAAGCTCTATGGCAATTTTAGTGATATGTGGTTGTGGTGGTAGGCTTCTGAATGAACAAAAAATTATGTATGAGGATAGTGAAGTAGTGTGTAAGAATAACATGGCGTTGAAAGTGATGGGTTTAAGTATTAAATAGGGTAATCAGGGGTGTTATATCTCCTTGGTTATTCAATATTGTATATGGGATGGGGTTATGAAAGCATTTTGAGGCAGTGGTTGGCAGGCAGGTGTTAAGAATGTTGTAGAGTAGAGAGAGTCGAGGGCGCTCTACTTATATGATGCGATTTGATCTTTTTGTGGGGCGAAATCGAAGAGAGGTTTGACAGATTGATAGAGGGATCGGCAGGGTGTGTAAAAGACAATGGATTTCGAAAGTAAACGTAGATAACAGTTAAGGTTTATGGTGTCAGTGAGGACAGTCCTCCAAAGTCGTGAAGTCTGTTGCTTGGTGAGCAACTGGGCAAGTGTCCTGAGTTTAAATATTTAGGATATATGTTGGATGAAAAGGAACGGATGATACAGAGTGTTATAGGAAAGTTGTGAATGGTATAGGAAGGTGCAAGTGCCAATTAAATCGTTGGTGGATGAAAAGGGACTAAGTCTTAAGTGCGCAAGGGTCTTACATGAGGGTAGTTGGTTTACTGTCTTAATGTATAGTAGTTGAGACTATGTCTGGATAAGAGGTATAGATCTAAAGTTCACCGTGTTCAGATGGACATCTTAGGGGCGTGTTAGGTGTGGAAAGAATTGATAAAATAAAAAAATGATGTGACGTCCTTAGAGAGTTATGTGTGTGAAGAAAGGGGTAAATGAGAGAATAAACTGAAAATATGTTGAGATGGTTTTTGGTCCATCAGGCAAGGATGATGACAGTCGGTTGTTAAGCAGATTATAGTGTGATGTGTGTTGGGAATCGACCGGCTGGAAGACTGAAAAAAAGTGGATTGAGTTAGTGAACGAATGTCTGAAGGAGAGAGGGTGTAGTTTGACGGTTTGGCAGAGGCGAAATTAAAGTGCCATAATAGGAGTGAATGCGAAGAGTAAATTTTTGTAAGGGGGCAGTGGTTGTGGCCCACCTGGGCCAGGGATGAATCCTACACTTGACGATATGCCATAGTGAAGGATCGTCGCGGTCCCGTGAAGCTCTAGGGTGGGATTTCTGACTGCGACGAGTTCTCACTAATAGGTTAGAGGGGGGGTAAGGCTGGGCTTTCTTTTGACTTGTGTCATATTCTTCTACTACTTTTCTTTTCTGACTGCATGTCACTCACCTTCACCCCCAGCTTGGGAGGAAGAAGGATGGGAATCTATATATATATATATAATATATATATATATAATATATATTATATATAATATTATATAATATACTATATAATATAATTATATATATATATATATATTATATCTATTATACTATATAAATATATATAATCTCAGAAACATTAAAGTTTCAAAATTCTTTTGTTTTCTATGAAATTCTAACTTTAATAAAATATATAAAAAAAGAAAAATAATTTTGATATAGTAATCACCTTTAAGAGTTCAATTATTTCTTCATTACTTAGATTAAAATTGTATTTTCTTCTTTCCCTCGCACGCCTTTTTCTTCTTCTGTCTGAAATTGCCGTTGTGAGAACGCTCTGAAAAAAAAAACAGTTTAACTTTAAAATTAGTAATACGTGGCTATACTTCAAATATATAATAAAATTTCAAACGAGTATTAAGTTTATATTTTGAATTTCTTTGCTCATACCAGGGAACCTTTTGATTTATGTTTTCTCAAAACATTAAGAGGCTCTCTCAGCATCTTAGGGTATGTTTCTAGGAGTTTCTTTGAAGTTGAGAATACCCAATGCCCTGTTCGTTTGAATTTGATGACATCAACAAACTTTCCTTACTGAAAAAATTTAAAACCTTGATTATTATTATGGTGGCTATTTTTTTATTAAAAAAAATAGAAAACTAATACATATTTAATTAAATTCAGGTAATTTTTTTTCTTCAATATATTTTAAATAGTATAGATTAAAATTTTGGCGATTAAGTAAATTAAAATATTTGCTTCATGCAAGGTGTCTTGTTACTTTACATATTTCAGAGTGACCTTTTTAAAAAGTAATAAATTTACTTACTCTAAATAATGTATTATTTCATTCACAAGAAGATTGAATATGGTCTTTCGTTCTTTTTCTCCAAGATCATTCCCATTTAAATAAGGCATAACTTGTGAACTGAAAGCAGGCAGTTTAAGTCTCGAAAATAGAAGTTCCTTTACAGTGTGTTTGGTAGTGGGTGTAGAAGTTTTATCGCAATTATCATGTACACTTGACTGCAAGTTAGAAACGAAGGATGAAACCTTAATAATATAATATATTATTTAATAATGAATGTAAGAAATATTAAATTATCTCTGGATACCTTGATGAGGGAATTATAATATGTAACTTTTTCCCTATATGATATGATAAAAGAGTATCAGGAATTTCAAGTTGGGAATATGATATGCATATAAGATCGCAAAGAATATTGCACTCATAAGTCATAATTATTTTATTATAGTTACTATTAACTTTTTTGCATACAAAAGCCACTTTTCCATTTTTTAAGATTATTTCTTCAATAAACAATATTGTTATTTTTTCATCTCCTTTCAAAATAAAATCCCCAGTTTTATAAGACTTATTATTGACAACAACATCAGATAAGGTAAATATGGAATTATTCAAAACTTGATCATCTTTAAATATGTTGGTATTAATTTTGCTTTCCCCCAACAATTTTATAATATTCTGAAACATCATATTTTGGTTGTCCATTAAAATGGAAAAAATGGTAAGTTAATTCCATACAAAACATTTCACTAACAGAATAGGATAAATTTTTGTAATTATACCATTTTTTTTGTTTTATTACATTATGCTTTGCTTCCTGTCTTATACATGATATGCCACGTCCGGGTCCATGTGTCTTCAGTTGTTCAACAACATGCAATAACATATGCATTTTTGGTGTGAAATTTTTATCAGAATACAATCTAAGAAATAAAATCTGATGATTTTTTATCAATTCCTTACAAACATTCAAGGCAGAAACTGACGTTA
>JABUQX010121219.1:0-35000 GCA_015478945.1 Trachelipus rathkii
TTATTAGTATATTTATACTTTATTTTTTTTTTGTTGTTATATTTATTCTTTCTTTGGTTGTTTTTTATTTATTTATATATTTATGATTATTATTTATTATATTAATTGTATATAATATTAATGTTAGTTGGGTAGCTTGGGTATAAATTGATATAAATAGTATACAGTAGTAGGGAGTGATTAATTTATATTATGCTTTATAGTTTTTTGGTATAGTCATATATTTATATATATATATTTTATAATATATTTATATATAATTATATTATTATTATTATTTTATTATTTATTATATTATATTATATATATGGCGTAGAGGAAGGATTTCATTTAGGAGGGGTCAGAAGTTATGTGTGTGTGTGTGTTAGTATATGTGTGTGTGGTGTGTTATTAGGTGTGTTGAATTATATTATCATCATTATATATGTATTATATATTGTATATAGGTGAGTATTGGGTTTATTTAGGTATTATAGTGTTGATATATATTTATATTATATATATATATTATATATTATATTATTTATTTAATATATTATTTTTATATATTATATTATTTATATTTTATATTAAGGTCCTATTTATAGTATTTTTATTTTATATTTTATATCTATATTTGTTTATATAGGTATATAATATTTATTTATATTGAATATTTTTATATATATATATATGATATATTATTATAAATGATATTATTATTATTTATTATTATAGTAATATATATTTATATATATATATTATTATTATATTATATATATTATATATATGATTATTTTTTTTTGTTTTAGTATATTTTATATTATTTATTATATAATATATTAGCCCACAATCCTTCTAATGAGCAGTGTTCGTAGCTAATGACATAAATATTCACTATTTCAAACCTTTGCAAGCCACCTAAAGTTATCTATTTATTCTTAACTTTAGTTGTTTAGATTTGTTGGTATTGTTATTAGCAAAAAATAACTACACACAATCACCACCTACACATCACACACACACACTACTTATTATTATATTATATTTATTATTTATTTTATTATTTTTAGTAATTGAGTATATATTATATTTATTATTTATATATTATTGTATTATTATTGATATTATATTATTTATTTATATTATTTATATAATTATTATATATTATAATAGTATATTATATATGCGTTATTTGGTTTTTGGGTTTTGTTGTTTACGCACAGAAATTTAACTTTAGGGGGCTAGTCAATAATATTGTAGATGTGTATTTATGTCCTGCTTGCCGCAAGATCTGACAATAGAGTCTGGGGTTTGGGTTTGTGTAAATCTCTATAGATTTTATTTCTTTTTTTCTTTTTTCTAGGAAGTCAAAGTGTATGGAGCTAGACATATTCAGTTGAATTAAAAAAAAATTTATTATATAAAACCTTAATCATATCCTCTATATAGATCTTATACTGTAGTTGGAAAATAATATATTATTGCGTCACGATGGCGAGTAAAGAAAATATAATCATATTTGAGAAACGTAAAGTAATTTATTTATATGTGAGGGTTGGCGTTTAGTACTGAGTTCTTTTATTTTTCTGTTTCTAGCCTACTTATATTATATTTCTTTTTATTTTCTTGTGGTATTCTAACTGTTTGGAAACGCGAAGGGTAGGAAATGGAATAATTTATTTGTTTCCGAATCTTACTAATTTGTTAGTTCTACTATGATTATTCTTCATGATATTACTCAGTCACATTCATATTAATCCTGTCTTTTCTTCACGTTTTATGTCTTTAGATCTTATAGCCATTGACTATTCGCTAGGAGTGACTGATAAGACCTTTTCGAATGGGGTACTTGATTTGGTAACCACTTGGTGTTGTGGTTTGGTGGTGCACCAGTCTAATCATAATAGACAGATTTTGTTGATTTTGAGGAATATAAGAGATGTCTATGGCTTCTGTTATATTACTTCTTAGTATTATAGTTTCCATAGTCTTTCAACGTTTTTTTGTCTATTTTTCCATTTTTTTTATCCAGCCACAAGGTTAACCAAAGTTGCAGTTTTATCTTGGGATGAGTTCTTGTTGATATCGATGATCATATAGGTATACTCTGGATAGTATGAGCTGTTTTATTTTCTGCGACGTCAATGCTGCTGCTACGCGGTTGGGAAGTTGCTATCTTGATTCATAAGAAAGCAGAGCAAATGAAAAGATGAGAATGCTGGGTACGTTGTTTTCTGAAGAATCGAGTCGTCTAATAGTAGGTATGAATTAGTTTGAGCTAAGATAGAGGCACCATAGTATAACAGGAACGTCATCCCAATATTCATACAGTATTAGTTTTTTTAGCAGGGGTGGTGTTGTGTGAGGATTATTTTTTGGCGTTTTGATGTGTGGTTTTTTTTTGGGGGTTTTGGTTACTTTTGCGTAGCTAGTGTCCAATGTTTCTTAGTAAGAACTCATTTACTGGATTAATATGCATTGCGTGATGAAAAGATGTCATTAATTTTATTGTTTGTTATAACAGTTTGCATTGTGGTCTTTTTGAACATTACTATCAAAATTCTTTTTTGGATAATTATTTGTATTTTATTTTATTCGTTATAAGTTAGTTAATATTTTTTTGCTTATTGTAATAATATGTTAGCCCACTTGGGTTTCAATCTAAGGCATAAATAGTGTGTGTTCTTATTACGGAATACTGTATTTGGTGAATAATGAGTGCTTAGATTGGGGTCGTCTTGGTGGCCAACAGTGTGGTATTAGGAATTATGAAATTATGCTTTTTTTTGTCTGTTTTTGATTGTATTTGCATTGCACTTTTGACAATTTTAAGCACTGCAGGTCATAGTGTTGTAGTTCTATATTTGTACTGAAGTAAGAAAAAGATACTTTATTTATTTTTTTGAGTCATTGTTTAGATAAATTTTTAGGCAAGTTATTATGGAATGATTTTCTAGGTTGGAGACTCTGAATAAAAGTTTTCTGTGTGTATGGTTTGTTTGAGTTTGTGCAATTAATTATTTTCAATAAATTTTCTGCGGAGTAATATATTTTTCGATTAAGGACTCAAATTCCAGAACGGATGGCACGAGCCAGTGTAAATTAAGAGAACGTCTTTATATTTTATCTGGACGCGTGAAAGTCTCGTGTTTTTTTTAGACTCACAGTGTTATATGTTCAGCGTGGCCTGTGAGAGCTGCCGTAGCTGTTCCTGGTTCCATTCGCTTGACCAAACACATAAAAACGAGATACCAAACCTGTCTTTTCTAAAACAGAGTCAATTTGTGTGGTTGGACGAGATGTGTTTTTAATTTGAGCCATTTCGTATCCTCTTCAATGATTACAATTGGCCCATAACGCCAGAAGTTATTCTTTCGCGTAACTAGCATTTTACTAGATCAAGAAACTTAATCCTAAGTTAGATTAGATTGTTCATGTAGCCTGACAAAAATCCGCAGTTTCAGTCGTGCCAAATATGTAGTATGACACCATTATATTTTGTCGCAGTGTCCTCGCGACAATCAGTCCTGGTGACTTTTTATACTTACCAGGGAGGTAAATCATTAGGGATTTTATAAGTGTCATTTATGATGTTGTGGTATGTCATCGTCAGATCGCATAACTTCTGCCCATTGAATATTGGTTTGCTGTTGCAGGATCCACAATCACGCATTTCCATTTGAAGTTTAATCAGGTCTTCAAAATATGTCCAATGCATGTCAGTCCGGTGTTTATACCTTGGTTTGAAAAGGTAAGTCATCTGATATGATTGTGTTTGTGGTTTCCGCTAGAATTAATCGTAGGGTGTCTTCATAGATGATTGGTTATGTAATTATGTGCTTTAATTTCTTGACGAATGATTTTTTTAAGTCCTGTCGCGTAGGCATGATATAATCAACTTGTGGGTTGTACGCCTTCCCGTGATTTTGATTTAGGCCGCTTTATAAATGCGCATGCCGCCTATAATCGTCATCGACACGACTGATTTTGAGTTTCTAGACGAGAATAGCTGTACAGATACGATAGGCATAGCTGTATAAAAGACAGCGAGCTAGTGCTTAGTGAGCTCCTTTTTAAGGTTTATTGAATGCAAAAATATTACACATACACACTCTTTTATAAATAAGAATATGTAGAGATATTTTATTAAGCGTTAGCAGAGTAGTAAAATTTTAATTACTGCTTTAGTTATCTATTTCGACCTTGATTAATCGTTTCATGTCTTTATAACTACTTAATAAACCTTAAAAATGTCGATTGGCCGGAGCATTTAGTGTGTTCATTTTTTTTTATTTTCCAAAAGATGTATGCTTGGTTTAGAATATTGCCCTCCCCCATTCGATGGTCTGGTTTTTGTGCTTCGGTGTATATACAGGCCCAATATAAATATATATTATCTATTATATAATATGATATTGTAGTTTATTTTTGATTTTATTATATATATATTATTATTAGAATTATATGTAAATATTTATATCTATATATTTATGATATTATATTTTATTATTCTAGCTATATATGTTAGTAGTTTTTATTATTATAATTATGATTATATGTATATATATAATAATATATGAGTGGTTTTGGTTGGGTTATATATGAGTTTTGTATAATCGGTTATGGTTTTTTTTAGGTATTATGTATTTTTTTTTAGTATATGGGTGTATATATATTATATATTATTTATTGTTATAATATTTACTTATTAATAATTATATTTGTTTATGTAGTTTGGTCTTTATAATATTGTAGGTACGATACAATACTTTTTAGTATTAATGTACCCCACGGATTTGAAATATAGTGAGTATAATATTATATATGGTATAGTATATTGATTCTTGTTTTTGTATTTTTTAATTTTTTGTTAATTGATGTTTTTTTTTAAGTTTTATTTTGAAGGATTATTTATTTTTCGTTCGTTGTTTATTATTTAGTGTTTAGTTGTAGTGGTGTGAGTAGTATAGTATATGGTATTAGGGTTTGTAGTAGTATATGAATATATATTATAATGTTATATACGTATAATTTTGGGGTATATATATTACCTATATCCTATATTTTTTTATGTAGTTTATATATACGTTGTATTTAAGGTTTATTATTTTTATTTTATTATTCAATTTTTTTTATAAATATATATATGTGTATAGGTATATATGAGTATGTTTTTTAGGTATTAATTATTGCTATAGTTTGGTGAACCTATTTGGTTAGTATATTATATTATTATTTATTTATTATATAATATATTATTATATATATTATTATTATATATAATTATATATATGGTAAAATGTATCACGGGCTCATCGATTCGCATGTTAGTTTCCACTTCTTTGAGTCTCGTCGTAAGCTCTAAGGGATGGTCATGTGCCTTTCGTTATTGTGAGGTGCTCGGGTCTCAAATTAAACAAATAAACAAATAAAAAAAGATCAGAGCATGCAATTCGTGGAGTATCGACGGTGTTCCTTTAACGTCGTTGAGGTGGTTTATGGCCTTGTGTCTCGTGTATTAGTCTGTAACCTGTAAGCTATGATGTAATACATAGTGTATAAGTTATAATAATATATAATTTATTAAAAATCTTGCAATAAGTCAGTGACGGAACGAGAGGTCAGATAAAATTTTTTTTGTGTTATTTTTTTTTTATTGTTTTTTATTTTTTATTTTTATTTTTATTAGTTGATTTTTTTATTATTTTTTTTGTCTGCGTATTTGACAAATGAGGTTGTTTTTTATTATTTTTTCTCAACAGTTATTATTCCATCCCTAAATATCTTAAAAATCTTTTTGTATTTTGTCGAGTGTAATTTAATAAGTTATTAAAATTGATTGGATACTTATCTTATAAACTGTGTGTTTTAGGGAGGATATTTTTTTCTACTTATTTTTTTGATTATGTTCTGTGTGTGTAAGTTTATTAGTCTGATGTGTATGGTTTACGTTTCAGTTGTTGATTTAGCTTAACCCTAGGCTAGGGTTAGTAGAGGAATATAGCTGTGATACTGATTGTCGTTGGCATTGTGTTATTTGGTGAGTAAATAGTTTTTTCTGATTTGTATGTAATCTACAGTTCAATAATGCATTTGTTATATTTTCTGTAGTTTTTATGATTTATATTCATTAGACTATATTTATTGTTATTTTATTATGTGTTGTATGACATGATAATTAAAATTTATGGTACCTAGAGCTTCTATTAGCTAATATGTTTAGTGCATCTGATGAATATTTGTGGTTTTTTTTTTTTTTTTTTTGTTTTGTTTTATCTATTAGTTAGATCATAATTTGCCCTGGCGTGATCATCCTGATTTTTTAATGTAAAATCACTAGCAATTAGATTTCTATAAATATATTGTAGCTACAAGTTAATTTGATGTTTTAGGCTTATTGTATCGTTATTAATATTTTGGTTTGATTTTTTCGGTATCTTGATGATCTGGAATATACTAGTACACAATTATTAAAGAAGGATAGCGTAAGAGGTTGATGATATGGAAAAAATGCAAACAGGAATAAAAGTGTTCGAGGAATAAGCTTTATTCCGACACCTTTCTGGGTTTGTAAAGGTTACTGAATTGTAAAAAGTTACCTTAAAAGACCACATTTATTTACAATGTGTTAAGATGTTATATGTACTATCAGCAATTTGGGTTTTAGAAAGTGGTTGTTAGATCTATTGTCAGATCGCATAGATGCGCTTTAGAATGTTCATCGGCGACACAATCGGACTGATTGAGGTGATGATAAACTTTCATCGAGGTCAAAGCCGAGATCGCAGGTAAATTAACTAAACCTTGGATAAGGTACGTATCAAGTAATGTAAAGAGTTTTAAATAATGGCAATGTTGTAAAATATCAGGGCTAGATAGTGGGGTAGTAATGTATGATTTAAAGAGTGTGTGTGGAATTAGAAAGACCATTTGTTTATTTTGGGTGAGGGTTGTGACTACTAGTAAATGACGAATAATGTCATTGTCTAAATGGTGTAATATGAGCAACTGTTTGAAATGAAGTGTTGATTCCCACAGGGTTCGATGCTGGTGCTGTTTGTCACTTATGTTACCTTCATTAGTATATAGAGATGTATTGTAAGACCAGGGATGCGTAAATTAGTTTAGAAGTTAATATAAAGTTTTGCATGATTATGGATACCAAATGCGTTACGGTCTGCAGAGAGGAATAGTAGGATGTTAAGTTGAAAGGATTCAAAATTTATTCTTATATATATGATGATATTAGCCTGGTGTGTCCAATAAGTGGCATAATGTAATATTTAATAAGTAAATAAAGGATGAAATAGTTTCTGTTTCACCTAGGCGTTTTTGACTCCCATTGAATGGGATAGGGGCAGTGCGGTACGTGATTGTTGTAGTGCGTTAAGGGTGACTGCTCATTGTTTATGTAAAGTAGGGTTTTGTGTAAAACTATGTAAGAAACTTGCTAATTTATATAAAGATGGTATATAAGTAAGAATTCGTTTGTGTTTTGATATGTGTTTTTTAATTTGGTTTCACCTTGACGAATTTAATATAGTTATGTAGAAGCGAGGAGATTAAATAAAAAAGAGATATTGGAAGGCTCTTTAGTGTGAAAAATGATTGTTTGCATAACATTTTCAGTAATTAAATAAATGATCCTATCAAGTTGTTTTTTTTCTTGATTTTAGTGTGGAAAAATTAAGATTTATCTATGTTAAAAATGATTAATTCTTTGCGTATTTTTATTTTTAGTGTAGGTGGTATTATATTCAATTTTAGTATTACTAAAAAAACTAGTTTTGAATTTAAAATAAAATTTATTTGGACGTATAATCAAGATAAGAGAAGAAAAGATTAAATACAGATGGGCGCCCCCGCCAAGATATAGGAAGAGTGATAGCCTGATAGTTGAATATTAGATTATAGGTTTATAGTTCTATTATATATTTATATTTATTTATATATATAGTATTATTTGATGTAGTAAGATTTTAGTATTTTATATTATATATTGTATAGGGTATTTTACGTAGTATATATATTTATTATTATTTATATATATATATATGGGGAAGATATTATAATAATTAATAATATACTTAATTTATGTTGTTTTTATTATTAGTTTTACTACTACTATCATAATTATTTAATTGTAATTAATATATTATGTATTATGTAGGGAATGGCAGAATTAGGTGATTATATAGAATTTTCTTATAATATCACTAAATTGTTGTAGGTTATTTTTCTGTTTTTCTAACTGAATTTACTTTAGCTTATTCTTTGGTTTGTATTTTTTTTTTTGTTATTTTTTTTTTTGTTTTGTTTCACTGATTAACTTAAGTTTATTTCAAAGTTTTATCGTTATCATATAAAAACTACTAGGGGTAAAAATAATAATAATGGAATTAGAAAAAACTTTACATAATCCTGTAGTCGACAAAATATTTGTCACTAATTCTTCACTTGATGCCATTCTGTTAAGTTTTCAAATATATATATAGTAAGTTCGTGAGAATGGTTTCCACTATTCTCAACATTATTAATTTCTCGATTTGCTTGCTTATCACATCTTCTCCTTTTCGTGCTCTATTCATAACATTGGATCTCCTATTTTTTTGCGATTAGTTCCTGAGATATGGTACGAAAATGTCCAGTGCATCGACTACGTAGTGTCCGGGCCAATATATAGAACGTTTGGGTACCTTCATCTGGCCTATTTCGGATAATCTACCAGTAGTAGCAAGTTGTATCGTTTCTTATGTCGAATATTCGGGAAGCAGTTAGTGTGGGTAACTTTAGTATCCGTTTTATGCTACATGTTATGAGGATGCTCAATGGCCTGCGGTAATGTCTATCGAGGTCCATCTGAAAGAACATGCTTTTCGTTGGGTTGTTTTGAATGGGGGGTTTTTTTTTTTTTTCCTTTTTTGTTTTTTTTTTTTTTTTGATCCCCGAAGTGTTGGTCACCCAGTTGTGAAATTCTTGATTATCGAAGTCTATGTAGTGAGTGATTGACTTTTGCCGATATTGTTGGTTCTTGCTGAGCTTGTGGTGCTTCGAGGTTGCATGTGAATGAATATATGATCTATCTGGACCAGTTTTGGGTAAAGTTGATGAGGGTAGATACAGGTCTTTATCGTAACAGAGGAAGCAGAAGCTGCGGAGGCGTCTTACCAGTTCACGATGTGGTACTTGGTGGTATGGTGCGTATGGTATGAGTTGTGCAGTCCCGTGGATCTACTCGCTATGGGTTACTGTCCGCAGCATACGAGGCAGGTGAGGTGGGCGACTTTTGTATTGACACTCCTAGTTAGCAGTTCTATAAGTGGGGTGGGTGTTGTTACATCAACTCAGAGAGTCAGTGGTAATGCTTCGGTTCCAGTTAGCCGGTATCCTCTGGTTGACTGGGTTTGATGAGATTGAGGAGTATGCTGAATAAGCGTAGGACAGTTGAGATGCTTAGCAATATCTGGTGACATAGTGGATGGTATAATATTGCATCGAGGCTCAAAATGGTTAATCTATTTTGGTCTCAGTCAGCAAGAGTTTCACCGAAATGTTTGGTTATTGAGCCTGCCCGTGCTTTATTGGGACAGTAGTTGGTCCGGTACGCTATGGGGCAAATGTATCACTGGGAGCCAAAAGGGAATGCCACCGAGGAAACCCGTTTGGGACGCCATGGTGACATAGCAACATGCGTGAGCGTTGTGATAAACCACTTGGTTGTTCGTACAAGAGGAAACTATTCATTGTCTTCACTGTCCGACTAGCAACAAAAGACTTGTGGGTTTGATGTGAGAAGCATTTCGTGAAGGCCCTAAGGATCAGTATTGTTTGGGAATCGTCTTCCTGCTCTATATTTTGATGCCAGACGTTTGCTCTTGGTCTAGAGTGACTTCGAGTAGGAAAAAGCTTGGTGGATATTCTTGTCAGGCGCAGGCAGCTTATTACGGACACTCCTCCTTGTGATGCTGCCTGCTGTGACAAATCGAGAAGACTGTTTAGAGGCAAGAGAGTGGAATGCTTTTTTTTCAGATGTACACAGAATTTTCTGGGGCTTGGGCGAACAGAGAAAGCCGGAGAACACAACATACAGTTGTACCAGAATGTACCGTGCTAGACGAGTTATCTATTCTCTATGGATGTATAAACATGTTATAATATGTGGTCTTTATGACATACTAATTCTTTCAGCCTTAAGAAAATTGTCGGTTGGAATAGCTCAGGCTGATTTTAGTGTGACTAGCAGGGTTTGGGGTTGAACGGGTGCAGTGCGGAAATGCTAAAGTTCATGGGACATGGACTGTTACAGGATCAATGTGAGGATAGGCAATATGTATGGGATGGTTTTCGCTTAGTTATTGTTTTGTGAGCTATTGAGATTGTAGGGGTTATATTTCCAGGCGCTAGTGCACAGTAGATCGGCTGACGAAGTGTATTGGAGAAGAGTTACTTTACTATGGTAGGTATGGTTTACCATTAACAAACCGGAATTCCTTCTATTACAGATTCATGTTGTCCCCATATTTGAGCTCTTTGTATATTTATTTAATTTCTTTGGTCTAACGTGGGTGGGATATTTATCGTATTTGTTAAATTAACTTTAGTCATAGAAATTATGCGGATTTGTTTCCTCTCCTTTCATATATCCATATATATATGAAAATATACGCATAGTAGAGTTAGTGTTAGTAGATATATTTATAGATATTATTTATTGGAGTATATATATATGATTAGTATGGTGTATTATATATATATTAGGGATATATATATATATATAGTATACTTATATATTGTTAGTATATATATTATGTGAGGATATATTAATTTAGTATATACTTATTGATATATTATGAGGTTTTGGAATACGCAAAATGTTTGTGATAGATCCCTCTTGGGGAAAAATGATAAAAATCATTATAAATTACGAATCTATGTGTATACACATATCTTACAATCGATGCTATTGATTATGCTATAATAATGTATGTTCCGATGTGAGCATTTTTTGTATAATTCAAGGCACTGTCTGCAGATTATATTAAATCAATGCTTAAATACTCTTTCTGATCCAAGAGTAATTTATTCATAGTATTTACCTTATGTGTTTATATTATATCCCTAATATAAGATTAAATAAAACAAATTTTAGTAAATAACTATATTGTCTTACTTATAGCAAGATCCTATATCACATTAATTAATTAATAATATAATTTAATATGAATAAATTTGAATAATGCAATATCTTAGTTTTAAAGATATTAATAAATCTAATAATTTCTAATTTGTATATAAAGCTTCTATATAAAATGATATCAGTATTTACATTTAGCTAATGTTCAGCCATTTTCAGTGGAATATAATTCCTATTTATGTTGTGCTTCTATAAATTTACCTTCCTCGTGTCTAAATATGTTCTTCACATATTCAAAAGCTATGACTTATGGGAGCTGGAAAGGTGATTTTTTATGCGAGTTTTTTTTCGAGAATTCATAATGCTATTTCCAGTGTTTTTTCCACCAATTGAAGGGATATCATTGTCTTAGTCAATAGTAGGCCTATAATACTATAATATTTTTGTTCTATTCTGTGATGTACACATATAGTTATTCCTTTTACTTATTTGCTGTTTATTTCAATTTAATCATCATCTCAGAAGATTATGGAACGTTCTGTTTTTCAAGCTCGTCACTATCTTTGTCTGTTTATGGACGATTTTGAGTGCTTGCCAGACGAAATGTTCCTTTAAAACTAATCCATTAAGAGATTATGCTGTGGAAAAATGGTAACCTTTCTAGCTTCACTTTCTTCTATCTATCGTAAATCAATTGTACTAGGCAGTATAGAGTCGAGGAGCTTAATTTATTTTTGTTTTCACTGCATTTCTTTCCATAGCTTTCTCAACTACGCGAGGTATTTTGTTTACATAATGTCATGGATTCATGTTGTGTAACAGTAATTTAGCTTGAAGCCGGCAATCTAAGTAAATAGCTACACATCAATAGAGTTTGATCCATAGAAACTTAGGTAAGAGTCTTTTTTCTTATTTTGCTGATTTATGAAAATAACGTCGATCCTTTAAACGAGTGTAATTATTCAACTAAAGCTTTTGCTTTTATAATGCCTTATTGAGTTGTGTAAACATGAGATTTATTTGCTAAAATGGAAGGATCAGTTGGCGACTGTTACTGCATCGGCTATAATGCTGTGTTAGTGATGGCTGTCCCAATAGCTGCGAAGTATTGAATCTGGGATGATTAATGTGTGCCCAATGAATTGAATCCATTGTCAATTCATTTGATTTCAGCAGCGTGTATATGTGTGAGTAGTGGAGACTTTTGTTTCGAAACAATCTTTAAGCATGTGATCTATAAGTCTGTTCCAGATCTGTAGGAAACGTCTGAATTGAATTATGCTGATTTGACAATAATTCGAGTCTGCATTTCAGTAATTAGTTTTAATTGCTTTGGCAGGCTTGCCGTTGGTGGAGTTTTGAAAGATATGGCTGGTGGGATATGCTTTCTGCAAGATATAAGTTATTAGATTATACATTTGAAGGCAGACTGGTCTACTATAATTGTAGTGCGTGATGCCATTGATGTTTGGCAATGCATGTGTATTATCACTATGTTGGTTAGAATTTCTTAGAGATAGCTGCACTCTCCCTTTGTTGTAAACGAGCTATCAGTAGTTGGTCTTCTAGTGTAGTCCCTGTTTCACTACACGTGATGTACAGCAGCTTCAGCTCTCCAATGATATGTTCACTGTGGGCCCTTTCTATTATGTATCTGTACGTTAATTTAGTGCATGATAAGTATTTCCGCCAAATGTGGCCTGTACTAAAAATTTATTTTTGCGATATTGTTTAACTTTTTTTGGGAAAAAAGTTTGCTAAAGGAATATTATCAATTGTTAAATTGAAAGAATCTTTGTTTCCTCGTTATGTAGATATGCGGAGAGATATTGATGTGTTTTATAGAAGCTCAATATTCGGCCCGAAATAGTTCGCGCAAAAAGCTGAGATACCTAATATGGATGTTGGCATTTAGGTTTCCGAGATTATATCTACCTATACTTTTAGTGTCTCGGAAATATTGTCGCCCACATCCCTTGATTAGTATATATTCGTGATACATTATTTCATATATGTATTCGTATATGTCATGTATATATATTCATATATGATTTTGTTTTTTTTTAAAAATAGATTTATTATATTATATATATGTGTTATAAGGTAGAATCTTCCTCCAACAGTACAAAATATGTGGATCTTAATAGCTTAGTAATTATATATCAAATGTTTATTTTATTAGGGCTATATAGATTTTATTGTCTTATTAATAATCATTTTCAATTGTTTTTTTAATGCATGGCCGATAAGGATATATTTTATAGAGTTAAACAGTAGCTTGGAGAATTATGTTAATCCGGCAGTATGTATTAGAGTGTACTGTTATCTGGTAGTCATCTAGTAGTAGTTGAAGTGCTACAATAAACACGGAAAGCCTATATTATTGAGTAGAGAGTGCTCAATATAGAACAACTATAGGTATGATTAATGGTTTGAGTTTTTGGTTAATATATATTTGTAGCTATGAGGAGAGTCTTGAATGGATTAAGATAATGTTTTTTCGTTAGTAAAGGTGGTCGTTTTCTCTATGAAGTGATACAGGATGCAAGTCGAGAACTAATGATATATTATTTTTATCAATCGGAGTTAGAGTAACGGAAACCAGTATGTAATTGCGTTCATTAGTGAGACCATCTATAGACTAGCAGGAACCAGGGGTGGCAACCTAGTTAATAAGAATTAAGGATATGGTGGTCTATGATCCACTTTGTTGATATTGCGGTAGATGCAGTTGCTATGTTCAGGTAATAGTGGTTGAATTTTATAAGTTTTGACACAGGGATGTTGAGTTGAGTTGTGAGCTCAGTGATGGCGAAATTTAAAGACGAGGTGTGGTATCAGGGACATGGATGGTGATGGGTAGATCATTATGAGTGGTATAGTTTGAAGCCAAATGTGCAGGTTTTTAGGGTGTTACGGTGAGTAGTATTAATGTGTCGTTAAGGAAGGCGTTGATGGGACATTATAAAACTATATATAGTTATTAAAAGCTTTGTAGATGTGGATTGGTACTTCTGTACTTATGGACTATAGTTTTCCTTAATTAAGGACTTATGGAGGCTCGGGTAGCGAGTTGAGCTCGGACTCTTTATCCTTAGCAATAAATCTTGGGGTCTTTCGATCCTCTCCTCTCTAGATGCACGTTTTGAATGTTTTGTTTTGTGTAAGATCACAGCCTCTTTAGTTAGTGTTCGGGTGCATAAGCATGACAAAGAATATGATCAGATAATGATATATGTGCTAAATTGAATAATGGAGTTTATGAAAAGTTTGGGAAATAACGCCGAGTTTAGTCTTATGACCGTGGATAGGGTGAAGTTGCGTGTACCCACCTATTTGTTAGGGTGGATCTCAGGACGCTAGTGCTGTTTTTGTAAATCCGTCTTTTTGTATCGTATTATAAATGCTCGTATTGTGTTTATATTTTAGTTTTTTAGTATAATGTTAGATTAAAAACTGTTTTTTGATTCATTATTTGTAAAAGAAGTCTGATTGGTGATGAGAAAGCGAATGTCGGTGGAATCATATGATTTAAATTTATATGAGAACAATACTAATAAAGTGAATGGTGGTTCCGTATTTCTACCGCGCTCTTTTTTTTTCCGTCCCTAAATAAACCTTTTGTTCGCTGGTGCTGCTGCAATTCAGTTGTTTAAAAATTTCACTTTGTACTAAATTTTTTTTCAGTTTATATCTGCTGAATATGACTTCTGCGTAGTTAGTGTTATTTTAGAATTAAGTATTATATGTAATAAAAATGGCCGAATTGATTTATGTAAATACGGTAAAATTTGAATGAGGAGACAATGGTGGTGCGTGGAGTCACCTCTCTCGTTTATCATTATTTTACGCTTTGGGTGATATCAGTACCAATGTAGGCCCCGTAATTTTAATTTGTTCCACTATTTGTTGAACTAGACATGAAATTATTTCACTTTAGCAGTTTAAAGGATTTTCAACGGATGCAAATTTTGTCGAAATTATTTAATTTATAATATCGAATCCACAAAAGAGAAAAAAAAATATTATAACTGAAGGTAAAAAACAGAAAATCAACATTTTGTTTTCTATAAAGTGAATATTGTCTTATTTGAATGTAAATTTTTTTTATTTTTTTCTTCCTTGTAATCTTTTCTTGAACATTTTTTAAAATATATAAAAAAACTTTTATTCATAGAATTTAAATATGATAACTAAATAAAAACTTGTAGTGTGATCTTACCTGTGTGTGCCTAGTAACATGAGTTATGCCGAAATAAAATATATATACATTTTTGTTGTTTATGTATTTATTTAGTAATGTATTTATTAGTATTTGCTGAATGATCCGTGATATGCATCTCCTCCTAAGAGCGCGTTCCCTGTTTTCTGACCGGTTAAGCCGCCCGACGCTATTGTGTGAGTTACTATGGTAAGTTTATTTGAACAAGCCCTGTGGTGCTTTGTCTGAATTTTGGAATCAGTCAGCGGTATGGTATATTTTATTTTTATGAGACAGTCTTGGATGGACCTCATGTTTGGCTTGTTTTAGTGTTCTCGTTTTATTTCTTAATGTTTTTATTTGTTTATTTGTTTATGTAATTTATTGTATTTTACTAATAGAATTCTCAGGATACATCTTTAAAGGGTGTGGATGAGATTGGTGGCCTATTTAGGAGTATGTTGTTGGACATGATATGCTTAAGCTTTTCTCTTATTTTCAAAAACATTATTTTTTATTTTTTTTATTTCCGAGTTATTAGAATTAATTTTATTGGAGCTTGGTTAGCTCAGGGGTTCCTCTCGGCCTTTGTCTTTTTACTATGTGTATGAGTCTATTGATACGGTCGGCGTTGAGTATGGTAGGATATAGTTTATGTTGGGGAGTGAAGACAAGTCTTGTGTAGATTTGTTGATATGTGAGATATCTAATATAATAATAGTTGTGAGAGGGTTTATTAGGCAATGTATATTATTAATATAATACTTTATGATGGTAATTATTTTTGCATTCGATTAAAAGGTTGATTGGTAGATTTATATAACATCATTCATAGGACTAACCAAAAGGAAATCAGATTAGTGGTTCTTTTCTTAATATCGTTGTTACTTACACGTTAAAACATATGAAATCTCATAATATATCCTAATATTAATGTCATGCTCTCTATTTTAATATATTGAATTATCTTTAATTTTTTTATTTTTTGGTGATGATATATGGATTTATTTGGGAAAACCTACCCCCACATTATTGTTTATGAAGGGAGTTAATGGACTTCAGTTGAATCCTTGTATTTGAAGGCCTAAGACTGAATTTGCTGGGAGCATTCAGCTATATCACATAAAGTTGTGTGTTCCTTCTCGCCCTGAGGAAATGGTGTTGAAGTTCGCAAAGTCTGGTATGCTGTCCTCTCATGCTCATTTCAGATCATGGGGAAAGAATGGTTCTTTTGTGCTGTTTTGAATATGCTTATTTCCTTTACTTGAGAAGTGCTACCTTATTGAGCTATCAAATAACTGTTAGGTGTTACTCGTATCTTAGATTCGTTACTATGCTTATGCTCTTGATTGTTCCAGAATTATGGCTTTTACAGTTCTGTATGATTTCATTCCCAGTCTTCTTTGTCCTTATACAATTGAAGCTTCTAGAGATTTTCTAGGTGTTCGCTTTGCCGGACTGTGTTCTCCTATGGGCTTGGTTTAGTTTAGTCCTATGCCCTTTATGATGTGTGTAGCACCCAATGGGATTGAATTTTCCTGTTTATCGAATGGTTATTTGTTTGCATATGTCTATGGATGTGCATTGAGCGCGTGAGTTTCTCCTCTGCATGGGTTTTGTGAGGTAAATCTTGCCGTGGCTTGTACTTAATCCCCTCTATTAATTGGGTCTACATCTGTTGTGTGCCCGACTCTTGAAAGATTGACAAGATATCTTCCAGATGTTATTCGGACGAGGAATTGTTTCTTAGCTCAAAATAACGAAAGAGCATTTCCGGTTTTTTGGTTTTGGTCCTTGTTTATTGGTTTGGTGGAAGGTTGGTTGTCTTGAGTGATGTGGTCTGCGACCCAGGTTCTGCAAAATATGACTATTGATGTCCTCCAGCAATGGCGAGGGTATTTTTACCCGTTTCCCTAAATTGTTATATTAGTAAGATGATACTGTTATGCGGTGCTGTCTTGGATGAAGTTTGTACCTTGGATTGATGTTGTATGATTGAGTGTCTGTGTGTTGAAGTGGGTAGTTTGTCTTCGTGGATTAGGTCGTGTTGGGGCAATGGTTTTTTGTATTTTGTAGTTTTTATTTTATGTTTGTCCTTCTAAAAGGTTCCTGGCGGTTCTTCCTCCGAATCATAGCCTTCTGGCACCCTCTTTCATTATTCTCTCTTTGTCTCCTGTCTCCACTTGTAGCTGTTAATCGCCTTTTTTAGAGGGTCTTTGTTCCTCCAATAAGGGAATGGAAGGTCTTAGTGAATATATGCTGTTTTCATCTTCGGATAATTAGTACCTTGCCTAGACTCGAGCTCGTGCCTTCTTTGTGTTGTTCTTGTACTGTAATAGTGCGGACTTCCTATGATTTTCATCTTTCTTCATGTAGTACCTTATGGTTACCGCGATCACATTCTTGTCAAGTCTAGAGCTGCTCATATGTATGTATGTCTGACATAGTTTAGATCTTTCTCGTTTTGATTACTATAATGGAGCATTTTTGTCTGATCCAGAGGATGGTAGATCTTTTTTTTTTGTATTATTGGTCTCTTTTTGTATTTTTCTTAGAAGAGTTTTCTCTGGGTTTTTGTGGGCTGTTTACTTGTTCTTTTTGTTGTCTTATCTATTTTTTCATGTGCTATATGTTCTTTGCCCTTCGGTTATCCTATTTTGTATATTATTGCGTGAGGATTCGTGTAGGGATAACCTCTCGCAAGCTTTTTATAATTCTTTGATTTTTGTCTTAATGTAGGCGTATTGGGGTTATGTTTGATGATAAGTTGATTGCTCTCATTTTCTATGGTATAAGGTTGTGCTGTACATTATTAGGGCAGCTATTATGATATAGGGTGTTCTGTATGTTATTAAGGTTGTTGTTATGGTATTGTTTTTGTATATAATTTTTATGATCCCATAAGCGCTTTTTAGGCTCCATATGTAGTCATTTTACTATCTATAGGATTCAACGTACAGTCAAGATTAGTATAAATCGTGTATATGTAAAATTTACGTGAAAAGAAATAATAGTTGGTTTGTGGAATTTAGAATGTTTATCGTTGCTATTGCAGGAAATAGTGTTATAGACATTTTACAGGCTTTTATTTTACTTTATTCTGGTTTGTCCTATTTATTATTATGAATTTTCATAGTGGGTGATTCTGGAAATAATAGTTTTGAAAATTGAAATTCAGGATGTCTCTCTTATCTGTAATACTATATGGTACCTATGGCGGATACTAATTTTCTGTTCTTATTATCTCTTACAATTTTTTCTTTAGTGATTATTTCAACTTTAGCGGTGGTCTAATCTGGCTTCGTAAATTTAATTGGGTTATTTTATGAAGAATCGCAATGTAATGTTTTGGATTAATTTAGGGACACTTAAGAATATGTTAGTATTTTGTAGTGACTTCGAAAAAGCAAAGAGTTGATAATTTGTTAAGTGATAACGCTTCTCCGTTATTTGATTGTTTATTAGTAACCTTTACAATCAAAACATAAAGAAAGTAGTGTTGAATAGCTAGAGTTTTGTAAACTTAATATATATTAGCACTTTGTTTATTATGTAAGTTATAAGTTTATTCTTATGCACATGAAATAATAATCATATATTGATTATCCTCCATTGGATAAGTGTTGAAACGTCCTTTTATTGAGATAGTATTCTATCTAGTAATTGTTATATCATCTATAGGACTTTGTCGCTTCAATTTTTCACCCTTCCATATTTTTATCAGTAATACACGGCATTTGCTTTAAAAAAGAGTTATTTGATTATATATATGTCCATAATTAAATTGTGTAAAATGATTTAATAAATATATATGATTGAGTATGCATTTATCTTTTTTATTAGTTACTTTTTTATTTGTCAAAATTATATATTCGTAAGATTTCGGATGTTTAGTGAAAATTAAATCTATATTTTGTTATTTGCATCCTATATGTATATAATGTCAAATACAAATTAGAATTAGAGACATGAGAGTCCAGACTATGGTGGTTTGCAACAGACCGTTGTTTATTTTACAAAAGCGCTTATTGAGGATGTGTAGACTGTTCTGAATTGATTTCTGCCAAACCCACTTCCATCATCCCCTGCAATAAAAATTATAAGCTATAGCCAGACTATCTTTGATCAAATCATTGTTGCAAAGCCCTTTATAAATTTAGTTTTTTTTATTATTTGTGTTAGTTTAGAATGGAATAACGTTTTTGGACAACTGAGATGATTTTTAACAATAAATATTCTACGTATATAAGCCATGAGCATTTTATACATTTGGCATGTGAAAACAATGACAGATATTGAGCTATGCATCTTTCCTTTGATATTTTCCCATAAATTTATTCCGAGGAATAGTTAATGCAGAATCAAAGTTATTTTTTTTTTTACCCAACAGGTCCATATTGCAATATTAGTCGAATTTAATTGAATCTCGCTCAATTATATGACAATAACGCCATCCATCCATAGGTGAATTTAGTCTTTTTTTGTACACAATGAGAATCAGCCCTCATCGTAATCTTATGATCCAGTATTACATAATACATATAGAGCCATACATTTTAATTTTCATGTAATACATGAAAAGCTTTATTATAACTAGGAATAACAATGCGTTGTCCATAGACATAAAGATATCTTTGGTCTTTAGGACTTCTATACAATTTTATCTCTCATACCTTATTTATAATGACTATTGTGTAGAGACTCCGAGTCTACAATACTCGAAGAAATTAAGGTAACTGAACAAGAATAAGAACCTTATAGGATGGGTATTTGAACTGGTGCCTGCTTTTCCCTCCTTTTTTTTATCTTCTCAGATTCCAGCAAACCTACAGCTGGAGACTGGAAAGTAATCCCCTAAAAAGATTCCTTCTGAACATTATATGCGGTTACTCTGAATCTTTTCATGTCAGAATCTCTCTCATAGACAGACCAAACTGCCACCGTTAGATACGATTATTAAAGACATTCACTACTCTAGCATATTGTAAGCTTACTTATTTAATCTATTATTTAACCACTACATTGTAATTTGTAAAACACTGACTCAATTCCCATACACATGACCCATTATCAAACACATCCATAACCCAATTAACTCAGAGACATTTGTTCTGTAATACCCAGAAAATGTATACGCCTTTATAAGTCTTTAAGCACATCTCTATTCCCCATAATTTCACGTACTATGAACAAACTCGTGGGTATCAGTTCAACACTTATAGTTAATGCGTGATGAACACTACCCTTTTCGCCCATTCCTTGCCCCTGCACTTCTGCTTTTAGCCATCCATACGATCGTGCCTCGTATCCCACCTGCAGGAATACAATTACAAAATGTTTAACATCGCTGCTCCCTTGGATTTTCCCACTTATCAAAAGTGGTTGTCCTTGCCAAAACATAAGTCAACAACATAAAGATAATCTTCCTTATATAGTTGATTGCCTATGAGTTTATGTCTTGAGAAATATTAGAACCTTTTCAAAAGCTGCTTTAATGAATCTCTGTGGCCTAGGCCATTTATAATGTAGTGGTAGAATTTATATGAGCTTAGTTGCCAGCGTTCTTTTTATAGGAGTGGAGTGGGGAGCAACAAAGAAAGAAAGAATATATGGTATATATATAAACAGAGGAAAATATTGGAATTGGCCTATATCTATATCAATATTAAAATATTGGGGAAAAAATAAAAGTTTTATTCCCTTTTTTTATTTATTTATTTTTTTGTTAAGGAAATTAATATACTTTTTAATATGATTCATCAAAATATGCACCCATACCAATTTTAAAGAAAATCTGTGATGAATGAAGAAGTTACCCAGTGGATTTGACATGAAATATCCCAATAATAAAGCCAAAAATTCTATAAAAGTTTTATCAATGGCTGATTTAGTTCTCTTGGCTGAGTTAGTTGGTGGTTTAAATCATTTCAAAATTAGTTTATTTTATATTTTTTATTATAGTAATCCCCATAACTTGAATTAACTTGAATCCAAGGAGAGGCATTTACCACAGTCTTTAACCAATCAGAGTTGTCAATACCTCAAACTCAGCACAGTAGCAAATGATTCACTTCACTAGTATAAATAAACCAAAAATCAAGGGGGGGGAAAATGAGTCATAGAACCAAACTGCAGATATGTCTTTTGGTTTTGATTACAAATTATATTTTACACAGCAGCTGCAAAGGATAAATCATCTAAGCACAGTTACTCTGTTGAACTGGACGGGAGATAACTCCGCCAAATATCAACTTGGCAATGTTGAGATCTGATAAGTTAGAAGTGGTTCAAGATCATTAAACTACTACTTTTTATGACATTAATTAATGCATGTCCATTTAAAAGTGAATTAGATTAAACTAATTTCTATCTCACTCTCTCTTTCTTTATCTCCTTTCTTGCAAAAAGGTCTTTCGCTGCCTTTGCCGTCCCTCGTCTCTCGGAGAGCGTTACCCTGTAAACTTTTTAAGAGTTTGCTATTTACTTAATTTGACAGAGCTACCTCGGCTTTTTCCTCTTAATCGAACCTGTGCGTAACCTAGGGACGACTTCCTATACGGCACGAGATTCTGATACAAAGAGTAGGCGCACATACCACACGCATACTCAGCCCATTAATGCGTGTCCATATATGCCATTCATTACACATATCAGACCCAGACGATCAGACCATGATAGTTTGACCCTTCGGTTCCGATTTCCTGCTTACACAGAATCTTATTCTGGATTGGGGGTTGTTACCAGGAAGCTTTTGGTGTTGAATGTGCTTCGAAAGACTTATATTAAACACGCAGAGTCTGGTTGTCATAGTGAGTCGTTCGCTTGGTTTATGGCTACTGCTGAAGAGGGAGGACTTAGAGGCAAGCAAGCCGGGCATGGGGAAGACAGGAGGGACGAAAATATTTGGCCCGCTAGAGAGGGGACAAGGCGACATTTGATGGGCGTGACACACATATTAAAATTGAGACTAACTTTGCGTGAAAGAAAATTTTTACATCAATTAGAAGATGACGCGTATCGTTTGAGTCTGTGTTCAAATCGGCTAGGCCTCCTTATTTTTGCATTATTCTTTTTACTTTAGATTTCCAATTTGGTAAAAAAATCTTGTATTCTCATTCCTTGAGTTGGCTTAAAATATGTTAAAATCGTTGAATAAGTCATATTGTGTATAAACATAACATACGGACATATTTAAAACTACACACAAGAAACTGTACACAGAAATGTCTGTTTTTATTCTTCTTTATCTGCACCAATAAGAAGTACTATATTATCACCCTATTATATGCTCTCTATATATAGCCTAACAATGTGTAAATTCCCTAGATGACGCTTGAGAGTCTCTGCCGGGACATGTTTTTTTCACCTATATCCGAAGTATCTACATCACTGTAATGCATGCTCGTAAAAAGGATACCATATTCTGTAATAGACGTAAAGATGCACTCTCGTAGTTGGAAATAATACTTAGTATCTCAAATGATTACATATCCCTACTTATAAATGTTGAAGAGTGGTTATTACTATAAATCTGTTGGAGAATGAACGCGCATGCTCTCCCTCCATGAACAAAATACGAATAAGCAGATCGATAGTAGTTGCACATTATATACACATGTACCTCCATCCACTGAAGCATGTCATACTCAATTTACGTTATACCAGGTATGGCTTATGTATACTACAAATCTAATTGCATCATTCAATCATTCCCAATACTAGTTATCAGGTAATTATACTAAATATGCCTCTCCTCACTTTAAATTAAGTAAGTAGTATATATCCTATCTTTACCGCGATGCGTCGCACAGGGCACTTATATATATGTACAGAGTAAACGACACTTAATGATCACTAGTTTCTACCCCTAACATGTATATCATTCATCTAACTCTGAGAAGTAGTATCACAATATTTATATTACTGAGACTAACTGTTATTATAACTCGGAACCGTGCATTTAATATACATCAAGATGTAGAAGGAAATCCTTTTTCTACCACTTTTCACATCAAACGGGCTAATTGTCTATTCTTTTTGCAAGAGTCTTCTCTCATATTACAAAGAAGCAGATTGAAAACAGATAATTCACTAAGGAATTAAATGGAATACTTATATATCTAGACTAGGTGTATGTCAGATATAGTTTTTTTCACAATTTCTTAACTTTAACATATTCACTCTTATCACAGTGTAAGCATAGTATTTATCTCCTATTTATCGGTTAAAACGACTTAATTCTTGTATCCTAGTTAGACCCGCATCTTAACTCGGCTGCCTACAACTGGCACACCTGCTATATTATTAAAATAGAGCCGAATATTTTTTGCGATATGTTATAAGGACTGTTAGGCGTTACAGCCGTTGGTAACAGAGAGAGAGTGAAGCTATGGGCTGTTACTCCGAGCTTCGAGCCGTTAAAAGGAAATGTTGTGACACCACGAATAACAGACTATCACCACATGACGAAGCCTGCAAGGACACCTCTAACCTCAGAACTGTACGAAGTGTTGAGAGAGTGAGTAACAATATACCTAATTATTAGGTATAAATACAATAATAAAAGCTATATAATAGAACATGTATTAATTAAAGAACATTAACTTATTATCAATAATAATGATATTTTAAGTCTAATAAGCAAATAATAAGGAAATAAAATATCCATGTCAGTATACAAATAGATCACAATAAATTGAATCAGACGTATAAAGAGCCGTAATGTCATACAAAGAATGAAATGATAAATTTTGGAGATGTTTCTAAGATCGTAAAAAATATAAAGTAACAGTATAAATGTCAGGACAAGACGTTCGAGGAGAATCAAAGAAAAGATTTGTCACTATAAAGATAAAAAGAAACTTAAGAACGGTACAATCACAAATCATCTAAAATTGAGAAAATAATAATAAATCTGATATTTGATGAATATTATAAAGCTATATTTAGGTCACAATAGAAAAGTAACCTTTTATCCAAAAGTACAAGTTATAAACAATGCTGATATGAATAACCTGTTATACTTCCTTGATTTAATCAATAGATAAAAATTGTGTAGTAAAGACTTACCAATCGAAAAACAATGCAATCTAATTAAGTGTTATACTTCAATTCACCGGCTGAATAATCTGATCAAAATGATAAAGAGATTAGATTGATTTCCACATACATTGATTGATTTTTTCAAACGTATTTGAGATCTTCTAATTCATCAAAGATACCACTAAACAATCGATATATAAAGCATAGAACTAGGCATGATGAGAGTCCCAACCTTTAATTCAAAAGTTAATATTAGAATCCCTATCTGCAATAAATCAAATTACCAATAATACCAGATATATAGTAATCCTATCATAAGAGTTACAAATAATTCAAAAATGTACCTAAATAATTCATGAATTTCAAATATACTACATATAGACCCCGTCTTAAATCGTGATATTAATTATTCATGATATCTAAAATACACCGATCCAATCTCTAACAGACAAATCCACTCAATACATGGTTCAAAATCAATCCCTGCATCTTCCTATACGCATGAGTTGCACATAGACCACATTATTCACTCCTAAATAATAAGACGTAAGATCTATAATATCAAAATGAATAATCGTCTGAAATAATAAACTAATACATATACCATAGACTATATACACCATAAATAATAATTATATTCTACCTATAATAATATACATACAATCATACTAATAATTAATAAAATAATAATAATAAAAATAATACAAATAAGGCCAAAAAGATTTGAAAGTCTATTCAATTATAAACATGAATGAGATAAAATCTAAGTATACTAAATCATATAAGTGAACGAATAATCTTAGACAGAATTAAAGCAGGGCTTAATAATATTCCATTATATTAATGAATAAAGAACTAATAATTAAATACTAATACCAAAAAACCCAAATGTTATATTAAATTAATAAAAAACCAATATTATCAGAGTCAAATATCAGAATAGCTAAACCAGTCTCTAATCATAATAATTCATTTTGTTGTGATTTGTCAATATAAAAAACCTATACTCAAAAACGAGATAATAAGAGCGTAGGACACCACGAAGGGTAGCCAATAAAAGCAAGGCTGATATAAAAAATAAATACTGGATTATTTTTACTTTTTAACTCCTCTCTCCTCGCGCCTCCGGAGGTTATATACTTGGCCGATCATCTTTCTCTCAAGCAAAGTCTCATTCATTACCACCATCTGTAGATTCTCTCTCACGTAAATCCTCATTTTCTACTCTCACTTGGTCCACCACCATCCTAATTTGCTGCTTAAAATAAAAGCTAAGTCCGCCTCACTCTCTATAGAGCTAATACAAACTGGTAATGGTCAGAACTAGTATTAATTACTCAAAACTGTTTATGAGTAAAGGCTTTATTCCTCTATAATGTCCAGACCAATCAGTGAAATGTATCAAACCACAGCGTCGATTATGGAATTTGATTAATAAATTCGCGTTTTGAGTTACTAATAGTCACAAAGTACCTAACAAATCATTAATGTTAAGACAAAATACCATGAAAAGTCTAATAATTCTAAGGCTATCTTATTATCTTATAAATTAGCAATTACATCTACCTAACACTTGTGAACTGGAATATTTACACACTATGATAATGTATATAATAGGAATTGTGTCACGTAAACAGTTAAGCCCTAACTACATAACGGGAATTTTAATCATAAAATCAAGTTCACCTCTAATAGTTAAAATACATCTAACACCTTTATCGGCCTTTAAAAAGAGGTTTTATAAGTTTAACATGGTAGAATTAGGACTGCTAAGGATCGTGGCATTATGACATGTATTAATTCATGCTACATACGGAGACTCATAATGCTTCAATCTGTACTTGTTTCCTTATTATTTATACGACTTAAATTAAGCTCAATATCATGTAATTAAGTAATGATAGCTGGAACTACTAGGTCTTAAATCTTGAAGAATACGCAAAGAATAGTAAGTAATTTAAACGCCTATGATCTTACTGAACGTAACCTTATACCAGCTTGTTATCCGCCTCTATATCAAATTCGTTACTAACACATTTGAGAAAGCAACGCACCTACTAGGACATTAAAGTACTCTCTTTTTAAGGATCGAGAAGTCTATCTAATGAACACTAACCCATCACATCTTACTTATGAGCATCCTCACTCTACCCCACTCATTATACGACCAACCCGGTAACATAACCAAGGGCACCTAAATTATTAAAATTAATTGGATTATAACACAGAGATTGTGGATGTTTTTCAGCCACAACGTCCTTTATGCAAAATTATTAATTAAATGCACACTGAATGAAAGGTGAGAGAGTCGAGGAGAGCTGGTGATACTTATATTGGATTGATTTATATAAAATGAACCTTACGCTTTTTAGGAGTTGATTCGTCATTATTAACGAAATAAATCCTGTAAGTTGGAGAAGGATACCTGTAATTATTTCATATTACCAAAATATCTACATATAATATATTGCCTCGCACATATATCACCTCACTAAAAACAGGACAATATTAATGCGATTTACCGTTTAATAGAGCTAATAAATAAAACGTAATACTGTTACAAAACGTTAATCTACATTGTAAAATTCTTTCAAATTACAGTACCTATTGAAGACTAACTATTATTATTCAATTTATAATTATAATTAGCTATTTTAATTTTTAAAAATATAGAATTAATCGTAAGCTGTGTATAAAAACTTGTCCCTTATCACCGTATCTCTGTTATATCAACACCTATGTATTATCCAACTTTAATTATGTGGAGGTCCTACCTTAGTAGAGTTTATATTATCATTAATATTAGTGATATAATATTTAAATAATGTATGATATTTAAAATTATATACTTGTATATTTTTATAATAAAGTGCTTTTAAAGTATAAAATTTGTTATATCAAAATATAATTTCTTTTACGAGATATTGCTTTAATTAATTTTAATAATGTATTTAAAATAAGAAAAATAATAAATTTACATTAATGATAATTATGTACATTTAACTTAAAACCTGGTATAGTATAGAACGAAAGGTAGTAATATTTAATAATAATATACTCGTTACATAAATTCATATTATTAAATTACAATTAAATGAATGTTATATATATTCAAAGTAATAAACTTACTTAGATGTGTTTAATCAATAATTAATTATGTACTAATTAGAACAATAAAATATAAAGTATTAAAATAACAGAAAATGATGGAAAACTCAAGCACGCAGTAATTGGACTAAATAAATAAAAAAGAGGTGAGTTTAATGAAACAAAGAAATACAAGACGAATATATCATAACACAGCACATGAAGCCATAGGAGTGTGTAAAAACTGTAGACGAGAGGTCAAAGAAATTATTTAATGATGAGATAATAAAACATCAGTATAAAGCAAGAGAAAATCAATTACGAAGTGTCTTAAAGCGAGTAAGGAAGAGCACTACTGTTATATACACACAATGAGTTAAAGCAAAAAGCAATATATTATATATCTATTATGTGAGTTGATAAAAAATAGCGTAAATTTAAAAGCCGTAAAACAAAAGAGAGCCACATTATATCTAACCTGAAGGTGCATTATGTGTGAATCAGAGATCACCATCCATATACTAATTCGTAGGGTTGAATGGCCCATCTACAGTACCTTTACCTGCATATATAGAGTAGTGGTTAATGTATATGAGTTGTATTGGACTCTCAGAACTGTCGAGTTTAGAGGCGTAGTCTATGGAGGTGTTTTAAGAAGCCTATATATGAGAGACAAAGTAAAATAATCAACGAGCATATAAAGAGCGAATTACATACGTGATCCATACCCCCTTGCCCAAGAAGTAACGCATGTAAGTATAGATTCTAAATAAAACTTAAGTACATGAGGTGTGGCTTAAGATACACACCAATCATCAACTACGTAATAAGAGAAATTTTAACTCTCTGCACGTGCAGTTTTTACCACTTGCTTCGAACGTGAAAAGAAGTCGAGCCTATGTCATAAAGTATTCCGATGTACAAATTCTATAATTAAGGTGGTTAGGTAAAATATAAATGTTTAGAAGTTTCGTACTAATCTGTAAGGTAATAAAATGAGTTAAATTTGACAATTTCATGTGAGTGAGGAGTGTGAGAGAGAGAAATGATTCTGTGAATTTTAAGTTTATACATCTGATATGACAACCAGGTGATCATATAATGTCCGATGGTTGCGAGGAGGTATGCGGCGAAGATTTTTGGAGTGAGGGTTGAGATGAATGTTGGGAAAGTTTTCGGGGGTAAACTGAAAAATTTGTTTATTAGTGAGATTTGGAATGCAGGAGTGGGGAGCGAGAGGATAATTGATTGGCCAGAATGTATAGGCTGCATTTGCGGGTCGGGACGGAAAGGAATGGACAACTGCGGGCGAGAGAGGTCGGAGATATCTGTGTTTGATAGAAGCATGAATGGTGAGAGGAGTACTTGTAAAGAAAGTGAAAATCTGATAAGTGCATGAGCCTCGAGGCAGGACGCCTAGAGAGAGAGGCGGTGGTGGAGAGCGGGCATATTGATTCATGGATTAGAATATAATAATAAAGGATAGGGGCAGATTACTAAGATGGACTGTCCTATGCCGAGGCGCGACCGGCGTAGGGCGGCGGGGTTAATCTCGTGATCCGGATGGAGTATCTACTTAGGGTGAGGGGTAGCCTGGGGAGGCAGGGCGAGCTATCAAGTCAGCGGGAGACGAGGAGAATAAAGTATCGGAGAATAGCAGTCATGGAAAGGTGGGAGTAAATAGTAACATTGTCTGGAGGCAATGTGGACACGAGAGCGAGTTTAAACGGATGGGTGACTGGAGCGACATAGTTGCGTCAGAGAGTGTACGTGACGAGGTAAGCTGAGAATAGGCGATACTATGTTGTATGAGATAGTGAGTGGATGATAGATATTTCATAGAGCACGACCAATGATATCTTTGGATTGAAAGGATGTAGCACCAGCAAGTGAGACTATTGAATCGTGCAGAAATTAAGATAGGTGGGGGAGCAGTAGAAGAGGCGAAATAGGAAGTCATATGGTGGCAAATTGGTGTAGAGGATTGAGAAACGAAGTTTGGTCGCATAAGAAAACAAGATGTGCTGATTTTCAAAATGTGTTGGGAATACACTGTAATTGAGAAACGGAGAAATGACGTGGGAAAAAAGAGAACTTTACCGAGCAGTATTAGAAGGAGAGAAGAGCGCTCGAGTCGTGAGAGAGCGCGAAGAGAGAGGTATGGCTCAAAATGAAATGGGCTTGTAAGAGAAAAAAGTAGAGCATAGACAACTTTGAGATCAGGGACAAGATTGGACTTATACTTGGACTAGATGAGTAATCTAAAAAAAGGAAGAAGATGGAGGGGTTCGGGGAGAGGGTTAACAGGGAGGGGAAGGGGAATTGATAGGAGGGGAGGATCAAGGGTGGAAGGAAAGATAGATGGGGGGATATATTTTGAGATTAAATTCATCGAAATATGGTCTACGGGAAGAGATAGGTAGGTCTGATCTTACAAAGAGGTGAGAATGGCGACGTGGGCGAGGATACCGTATGGGCACTGCAGAAGGCGAGCGTGAGAGTGCGACATAATCACAAATGGAAAGTAGAGTTAACTTAGGCGCATCGTCCTCACTTGGCACATCACGCGTTAACCTAAGAGGAAAAAAACCGGGATGGCATCCATCAGGTCTAGATGGTGTGAGTAGGAAATGTTTCCAGAGGGCAGGCACCTGGCACTGCACTCAGAAGGGTGGAGGAATGGTTTTGCTATAGGTTATATAATTTTGGTCGTTTGGACGAATCGGGAAGACTGGTTCCACAGGACAGGGAGGATGGATTGTTTGGTATGATCCCCTGATCAATATAAGGGAAAGGGGATAGGGAATGGAGATGCAGAATTATAGATGGTATTTCTGATCCTCTTTGAGTGTCGTATAGGGAAAGTGTATGGAGAATACTCAATTGTAGAGGAGTGAGAGATTCTAACCCGGAGGAGAGAAGGGAGGAACATATAAGGAGTGATTTGTTAGGGAGTGGGGAAGGGGGGTGTAGGGTGATCATGTAATTTAGAGATAGAAACGATTGGTTGTGAGAGACGAAGGTATACACGAAAGGAAAAGGGAAAGTGAGTGAACTTGTGTTGTTTGTGTTCTGGAAGACAGACCTAGTGAACGGAGTGAAATGAGGGGCGAATATGGAAGGTGGCTGGAGGAATATGGAGATCGGGGAGTTAAATTAAGGTAAAGTCGAGGCGGCCTTATCATACGGAAATAATCCAAAGATTAGAACGCCAAGAATGCTGTGTGCGCAGTATGAAAGGAGGGGAAAGAAGTGAAACTGATTTGGGTACCGACGAGAGCAGAGGGTTCTTTGAGACGAGTAGCGATAATGTTGATAAGATGTCACACCTCATCAAGGAGGAGTGGCTTTGTATCAAGTTTTTATTATGCGAGATGTGTCTGCAGAGGACTAATGAGACGAGGGAGAGAAGTGGGTGGAATTGATGGTAGGGGTGATAGATGGGAAGTGAAAATGATACTATTGCGGCGAGATACTAGCTCTCCATTAATAGTGGCGAAGAATTCAAGAAAGGAGGCTGTAGGTTGAGATTTTGTGAGCACAAGAGGAGTTTGAGAAGAGTGTGTGGACAAGAAGGGTCGAAGATATAAATTCCGAGGTACGTAGTATAAGTGGTTTATAGTGGGGTAGAGGAGCGCGATGGTAGAGAACCTAGGTTTGAGTATGGGGATGGGTTAGAGATTAGAGTAGGAGGTGTATTATTAGAAGAAGTAAGTTTTCAGATATTTAAGGATGGATTTGGGTAAGGAAGGGGGGGATGAGGGAAGAGATAGATCACAGAGTTAGAGAAGGGAATGAGAGCATTGATGGTCCTGAGGGAATTATGGCAAAGTGGGGGATTTATCCAAATAAACTTAAGATAAGTATGTTTGAGAAAATCTGTGTAATATGGGGGTGAAACATGGGGGTTGAATGCTAAGGTCCAGGAAGAAGTTGGAAGGGTTTGAGATGAAGGGGACGACAGTGAGAGTAGGTGAGGGTTGAGAGAGCACAGAGTATACGATAAAGGGGTGATAAGAGAGAGATTATTGGAAAATCGGTTTGCGTGAGAAGGAAAGCGGAGAAGGATGTTAAGTATATAGTTCCTGGAAATCTGAGAGAATGGAGGAACAGAGGGTGGTTGGTAGCGTTGGGAGGCGGTAAGGATATAGGAGGCAAGGAAGGGGGAGACCAAGAGAGGAAGCGTGGAATGGCTGGATAAAGGAAATGCTGGAAGAGATACAGGGATGAGGGTGGGAGGAAAGGTAGGTGTTGGCGAGAGATCAGGAATGGAATGGAGGAGGGGTGGTGGGGGCGAGAAAAGTAACATATGAATTAGACACACGACCACTACCTCCGCTTAAAAGCGGGATTAAGTGTGTTGGTACAATAATAAATATAAAAATAATATAATAATAAAATATAATATATTAATATAGTATTATATATATAAGTATATATATATATAGCATAGTATATTAATATATACATATATCATAAATTATATTATAGTATAATATTATATATATATATATATATATTTACATATATATTTATAAAATATAGGTATAATATATATATATATTAATATTATATATATAGTAATATTATATTAGTATATATACTATATATATTATATATATATATATATAATATATATAATAATATATATATATATCTATAGATATAAATATATTATATTATATATATATATATATATATATAATATACTTATATATTATATTATAATATATATAACTATATATATATATATATATATATATATATATATATATAAGCAGTATATATATATATACTATATATATATATATATATACTATATAGTATATATATATATATATATATATTAAGTTATATAATATATATATATAAATATATATTATATATATATCAAGACATTATTATCACTCGGGCTGCTCTGGCTTAGCACGAGTTATTCAATTTTAGAAACGATCGGCTCTTTCTACAAATTTCATGAAAGGTTACGGTAAAATTCTCAAATTGTTTTGGCGAAAAGTGGTCATATGAAGAGAAATGTATATATAATACATAATAAAAGATTATTTAAAAGTTAAAACAAAAAAGTCACAGATCATCGCCATTGGAATATTCCTACTTTTCAATCAATTATAAGACGTCACAGCCTCCGGGCTTCTCCGAAATAGCAGAGGGAAAATTTTAAAACGTAATACCTATACGTATGACTAAAATACATACAGAATAATTTAATTTTTAACAGAAATAATTTAATAAATAAATAAATAAAAATGAATAGAGAAATTAATAAAAATTAAGCTAAAGTAAGTAATAGGATCTGATACAGATACTTCAATAAGTACATAACAGCCGGCACTGAAGTCCATAATGAGAATTGAACTATTAGGTAGAAGAGAAGCAGATTGTAAAAAAAAGACATTATTTAGGAATATATTCAGAAAAACAACAGAGACCAGGTAGCCCCATGACGAATTTATTTAAAATTAAAGGAAACTCTTAAAATAGCAATAACTCGAGTATCTAATGTGATTTATATTGGGTGTTAAAATAAATTAGATTTATGTAAGTAATATATATATATATAGGAATCCTGAGTAGTATAGGGTGCGATAAATACGGAGTGATAAGGTATATTATAATAATTATATCGTATTATATCATACTGCTGTGACATATATATATATATACTACGGTATATATAATATATATATATCTTATAATATATATATATTATATATATATTATATATATACTATATATATATATATTATATATATAATATATAAGTATATATATGTATAGCTATAGAAGAGAGAGAGAGAGCCAGTGGGCGGTGGATGCGAGATGCCCAGACAGAGACGAGAGGGAGCAGAGAGAGAGAGGGAGAGAGAGAAAAGAGAGAGAGCCCGAGTAGTAAAAGTTACTGGAGTCATCCGCTGGTATATAATATATACTATATAATATCATATATATATATATATAGTATAAAATGTCATATATATAATATATATATATATATTTATATAATATATATATTATATTAATATTATATATATACATGAATTTATATATATAATATATATATAATATATATATATATATAGTATAATTATATATATATAATATATATATTATATATATATATTACAAATATTCTACTTTTCATATAAATAAGCATGTATAATATATAATATATAATGATATTTATTCTAAAAAAAAATAAAACATAGGAGACGCTAAAATTTTTTTTTTTAAAGATTGGTCACCAATTTCAAAGCTTTATTTTAATCACTACATTAATAATCACTAAACAATTCTGAAATAGTTTGATAAAATTATTTTATTTATTTAATTAATTTCAAAAGTTTTTATTATTTCTTAAGTGAAAAATGCAAAATATAAAAAAAAATAGAAAATAAAAAAATTAATGGAGAAAGTACTAATTGATATATTGCCATATAATTAATAATAATTTTTTTTCTGAAAACAAATTAAATTATTTGTTTAAGTTTCATTATAAATCATTTTTAATTCTCGAAAATGGAAAAATTAATTTGATTTATGAATGAAGAAAGAAATAAAAAAAAAATTAAAATATTAAAAATGCGAAAGAAAAATTAACAATATAACATTTTTTTTTCTCTCTCTCTCTCTCTCGTTATTCAAATAAATGTAAAGAAAAATTCTCAAGAAAAATTTTAAACATTTTCATTTTTTTATAAAAAGAAGAAGAAAAAAAAAACATTTTAAACAATCGAAATCTTCAACGAGTTTGACGAACAATGCAAAGATTTATCACGAAATTCCTTTATAAAAAATAATAAAAAGGAAAAAAATTCAAGTATTAATAATTATTTATCAATTCTGCAATAAATTATCAATTATCATCAATTCATTTATATAAAATTCTTACTGGAATTTCATTTTTCCAAAATAGTTGTACGTAGATCAATTTGGAAACTTAACATTTACTATAATGTTCCGTTCAACCAATATATATATATATATATATATATATATATATATATATATATATATATATATATATATATATATATATATATATATATATATATATATATATATATATATATATATATATATATATATATATATATATATATATATATGTCAGAGGCTCTTCATCTGCATTTTTGCTGCTCATCACGAGTTGACATTTTAGAAACTATCTATTTTTGCAAATTTCATAATGTTACGATAATATTCTCTTATTTTTTTGCGAAAGTTGGTCAAATAAATGAAATTATTACATAATAAATATATAAGATTATGCAAAATTAAAAAGAAAAAGGGAAGAATAGCCTCTTATTTAAATAACGCTTTTAACACATTAAAAATAGGACTAATCCGTGCCCAAAGCAATTGGCGGATATCATATCAGTGAATTTAGAGTATAAAATTATTTATAAATACTATGTTTATAAATAAAAATGTTTAAATACTATACATAATAAATAATATTTTATAACAAAAAATATTTAATAAAAGAAATAAAATAATAGAAATATTACTAAAATATTTTAGAATTATAAAGAA
>JABUQX010121219.1:37500-39336 GCA_015478945.1 Trachelipus rathkii
AATACATATATACATACATATTGGTTATTGTTATTATTATATATATATATATATATATATATATATATATATATATATATATATATATATATATATATATATATATATATATATATATATTTATATATATATATATATATATATATATATAGTAGCACCTCGCAATAACGGCTACTCGCTTAACGGCGTTTCTCAAAAGGTATAAGAGATATAGGTCTGAAACTTGGAATATAATGTATATATGGGATAAGGACGAATCCGTGTAATTTTCAAGTCTGTAGGATGTATATAGAGGGTGGTCACCCCCGAGGGTGGACGCCGATATTGCGCTTACGCCTTTGTTGCTTGATCTGCGAGGGTGAGTTTAGGCCTAACGAGCGTTGGGGCGACCGACCATTTGGAGAGGACCGAAGGTCCGGTTTTGACCTCTGACAAGACACAGACCGAGCGCGCGTGCGCATACACAAACACATTATTATTATTATTATTACATCGAAGATTCGATTTCCGAAGGAAATCGAATCTGAGTCGAAAAACGATCCCTGTAAGGGATCGTTTTTTTACGCACTCCGACAGCCGAGATTACGTCAGCGCGCGAGAGCTCGCGCGCACACACACACATACCGCACACATTATTATTATTATTATTATTACGTCGAAGAAGTGTTTCCGCAGGAAACACTTCTGAGTTGTTTTAATACCCCTTCTACGTATCGGAGGGGTAAAGCCCGCTTACACCCCTTCGGGGTGATCCTCCTCGCAAGATTCACACCCTTTCATCGGGCGCATCCCCCTTGGGTTTTCTCACGGAAGGTAATGTGCTGCTTTAGATACTCTGTCAGTATGATGATTAGATAGGTTTATGCTAAACTTTTGTTAAATGTTACGATGTTAATGTAAAATTAGCATTGAAATGTTAGAGATATGCTTGAAAAAGTGTGAATAGGTTACGTTTTGTACGAAGTGTTAGGTACTTTACTGTTGTTAAGCGCGGAAGTTTGTTAATGTTAGTGGTTTATTCGTACGTATGGTGTGTTAGGTTTGTTGTTGTACATTATACAGAACATCAGCTTTGAAAGCACAGCCTACAGCACCTTTCTCTAGATGAACTTTACTAATGTAACGATGTTTGAAACTAAGATTTTGGGGCTCAAATGCATCGTTTTTACAGTCATTACCTTTTCCTTTAGCTATCATGAACACGGTAGCTACTACTTTGAATTTGGTAAAGGTTGCCTTGTCACCGGATCGGAAATACTATGTAAATATCAGTTACATATTAGCTGATGTTTACATAGTATTTCCGGACAGGTGACTGATCATCGTCAAAAGTGAAATTGATTCCAACCCTCATACGAATCCTATCATAGTCTAAGTCTTGTAATATAGCATCAATGACTTCATTAACAACCATTTTGACTGATGCTTCAAGATCATCATCATTCGAAATGGTTGTTAACGAAGTCATTGATGCTTCAAGATCTCTTGGACCATGGAAGAAGTTTTCATCAATAACCTTTACTTCATATGTATGACGTTTCCGTTGACTTTTTAAGTTTCTCTACAGAGATATGTGTTATGTCTGTTATAGTGGTCTTTCTCTTCTTATCTGGGGGATTCATTCTCGAAGGACTAGCCTGGAATAAATTTTTTTTAAATGAGAATATATATTAAATAATAAAAAAAAAAAAAAAATCTTACTTAGCTGAATAAAAAAAAATTTAAAAAAAAAAAAAAAAAAAAAACGGATAATGATACAACAGGATCTAACGAAATGTGTCTTCAGTATTGATCAAGAGCTCTTGATTATGAATCGAGTAGCTCATCAGCGGCAAA
>JABUQX010121220.1:0-10000 GCA_015478945.1 Trachelipus rathkii
GGTATTATTATTATTATTATTATTTTATTATTATTATTATTATATTATTTATTATTATTATATTAATTGATTATTAATTATATTAATTAATTATAATATCAACTAATACAATGCATAAGCACATAACAATGCTTATATACCATACACACACATACCTACACCACACACATACAGACAAATCACAGCACACACACACACATCAGGCTAACATAGGACACACACATCTTTGTACAGACTACCTTTTACTTATACATTAGCCCTGGCAAGATCACGTAATAACTACTGATCACACTGAACTGGCTATTTCTATGATGTCAAGCAGATTGTGTTACATTTTCAAAACGTCGTTGGGAGACATTTGGATTTCTCTCATGTGGAATAGAGGCGGAAAGTAAAGTTATCTACTATCTTTTACGTTTTTATTATTCTTTTTATTTTATTTTTAAGAGGTTTCTTATTTATTATTTATTTTAGTTTATTTATTTTATTTTATTTATTTAAATAATCTATATATTTTTTAAAAACACTGTTTATTTATTTTTGTTTATCTGTTGAAAACATTTGTTTTCCCTAAAATTTATTTTATTTTAGTGTTTATAACTTGAAAAAAATTTGCATTTTACATACTTTAAAGCAGTAAACGCAGTAAATCAGTTAATCAAACAAACCTCCTGCCATCCATGGATCTATTGGAATCTATGGTCTATTGAATCTACTTTTTGTATCAGAGTCATATTTTGTATAACATGAACAGCAAAAAAACTTTTAGTTATTTTGTTTTGTTACCTTCAAAGATTAATATTCAAAAAAAAAACTTTTCTTTCTTTTATGTTTATAACTTATTTATTAATTTTACATACTTAAAGCAGTAAATCAGTAAATCAGTAAATCAAACTGCCTTCAATCCACCTTCCTTACCCTTCCATGATCTATGATCTATTTATTCCATTGATCTAGTTGATCTATGATCTAGTTGATCAAGTCATATTTTGTATAGAAAATAACACAAAAACTTTTATTTATTTTTGTATGTTTCTTAAAACTTTTTGTTTAAACTAAAATTTATTTCAATTTATGTTTATAACTTAAAAAAATCTGCATTTTTACATACCTTCTATAAGCAGTAAATCAGTAAATCATTAATCAACTGCCCCTACCCTTCCATGGATCTATTGATTCTAATTGATCTATTTGATCTATTTCAGTCGATTGAATCTATTTATCTATTGTACTATTGATCGATTGATCTAATTGATCTATTGATCTATGACATATATAGTATACAAACTGTTTTATTTTTCATCATTTTAAAAGCGTAATTCAGTACAGTCAGTTAATCAATTACAGCCCACCATCACCTCCTCTACCGCTTGCATATCTATTGATCTATTATGCTAGTTGTTTCTATGATCTAACGTGCTATTGATTTAAAGTTCTTTGTATGTGCATGACATAGAATTAAATTTATGCGGTGAGCTTGCAAATGTTGTCAATTTGCGTTGTGTTGTTTGCATTGTTGACGAAGTTGTTGTCGTTATTATTGTGTTGTTGGTGGTTGTTGGTGTGTTGTTGTTGTGTTGTTGTTGTTGTGTTGTGTGTTGTGTTTGTTAAATAATCAAACGTTCAAGTTAAAGAAAATACAACACCCTTTTCAAACTATCTCTAAAATATTAGAATGTATTTTACATTAACATTGTAATAGTTATGAAAACTAAACAAAAATTAATACAACCTAACCTAACTGACATACAGCAATCATTAACTAAGGTAATTAAAATTAGAAATTTAACTACCAGCAAGAACTCAAACATAGCAATCTCAAATCTTTTATAAATCATCGACCGCTCATAATATTATTATTATTATGTATTATTATATAATTATATTATTATTATTATTAATTATTATTTTATTAAGTTATTATTATTATTATTATTTATTATATATGTATTATTATTAGTATTATTATTATATTATGTCCATCAGATCTCACAAAACCAATAACGCGTGCGATCACTTAATCCTCGAAGGTCCCACAACTAAGAAATTGGTCAGGTACAATTGCTCTCTTACCCAGGCACCTGAAACATTAGCGAATCTTGTACGCTCAAGGTAACCAATCAGAGAACTGTATTTGCTATGCATCACGGACAGCAAATGAAATTCGAGGAATGACTCATTAATCTTAATATCTTTGACACATGTAGAAGGGGGTAAAGTGAGATTATTACTTTGTTCCAATCTTTTGACACATGCAGATAGGTAAATAATTATTTACTTTGTTCCCAATATCTTTGGACACATGAGAGAAGGGTAACGAGATTTATCACTTTGTTTCCAATCTGCCTTTTGAACACATGAGAAGGGTAATAATTTTATTACTTGTTCCCCAAATTTTGGTCCTTAACTTAACATAATGTTTTTATCTTAAACTAGTAGTTATTATTATTTATTATTATATTGATTATTATTTTATTATTATATTATTAATAATAAATACTGATGATTAGCAGATGCTGTTAATGTTGAATTTTATTAATACTAATATTGATTTTAATTAAATTTTTATTTATTATTATTTTATTATTATTATCATTATATTATTTATTATATTATTATATTTATATTTATTATTATTATTATTATTATATTATATATTATTATATTATTATATTATTATATTATTATGTTATTATGATTAGTTTATTATTATTTATATATTATTGATTAGTCAACTAATATCATGTACATAACAAATCTAACATACCATACACACACGACACACAGCACACAGCACACACACACCACACACACACACATACACACCACACACTCAATAATTATAGACACTTTTTACTTAATACATTAGCCCGGCAATCCATTCGTAATAACTTAACTGACACATGATGCGATTTCTATGAGTCAAGCAGATGTGTTTACATTTTCTAAAACGTCGTTGAAGACATTTGTTTTATCAAATGTAAACGATGCCACGTCGGTATTATTTTCGAAATGAATTTCCATTTCACGTTTCTATATTCTTCATTTATATTTGTTAAAAGTTTAGTTATTTATGTTATTTATTTTTAGTTTTATTTATTTTTATTTTATTTTTTAAAATAATTTTTAATATTTTTGAGATAATTGTATGGATTTAAATATTTGGTTGTAAATCATTTTGTTTTCCCAAATTATTTTAATTCATCTTTCATAATTTTAAAAAATTTGCATTTATCAATACTAACCCTAGAGCAGTAAATCAGTTAATCAAACAACCCTTCCTGCCATCCATGATCTATTGGATCTATTGATCTATTGATGCTATTTATTGATGTCAGTCATATTTGGTCATAACATGAAACAGAAACTTTTAGTTATTCTTGTTTTGTTTTTCTTAAACATTGTTGTTTTTACTAAAAAATTATTCTTTTATATTTATAAATTAAATTTTTTTAATTTTTTACTAGTACTTTAAATCAGTAATTCTGTAAATCAGTAAATCAAACTGCCTTCATACCCCCCTACCTATAGGGCCTTGATTTTCGGAAAAAAAAATTCCAAATTGGATCCCATTGATCTATTGATCTTACTATTGATGTCCAAGTCATTATTGTGTAATACACATAACACAAAAACTTTTAAGTAGGGTCATGCATGTTCATTAAACATTTTTGTTACTAAAATTATTTTTTTATGTATATAACTTAAAAAAAATTGCATTTTTACAATACTTTAAAGCAGTAAATCGAGTAAATCAGTTAATCAAACTGCCTCCTACCCTTCCATGACTATGATCAGTTGATCTATTGATCTATGATCTATTGATCTTATTGATCTATTGATCTATTGATCGACTGATCTATTGATCTATTGATTTAATCATATTTTGTTTAAAATGTTATATTTTAGCATACTTTAAAAGCAGTAAATCATAACAATCAGCTAATCAGTACAGCCCACGCAGTCACCCTCCTACCCGTCCATGATCTATTGAAACTATTGATCTATTGATCTAATGATCTATGGATCTATTGATGCAAGTCATATTTGTATAACAATATTACTAAAAAAATCTTTGCGCTAGCTGGTGTTGTTCGAAGATGTTGCGGCCTTTGTGTGTTTGCATTTTGTCAGATGTTGTTGTTGTTGTTGTTGTGTTGTTGGTGGTGGTGTTGTTGTTGTGGTTGTTGTTGTTGTTGTTTTGTTGGGTGTGTTTTTCGTTAAATACTATAACGTTCAAAGTTAAATGAAAATATAAAACTTTTTCAAACATATCGCTCTAACATATAAATGTTAATTTACATTAACATTGTAAATGAAAACTAAATCAAAATATTCTCTCAATAATTCTTACGTGACATATACAGCAATCGATCTAACAAGGTAAATGTAAAACTTAGAAATTTGAACTTACCACAGAACTCTAACATAGCAGATCTCATCTTACTAACACGACGCTCAAATATGATTATTATTATATTTATTAGTTATGTATATTATTATTATTATATTATTATTATTATTATTATTATTTATTATTATTGATATGATTATTATTATTATATTATTTGATATTATATTATATTTCGACTAGATGCTCGACAACACCAATAACGCGTGCGATCACTTTACCTCCAGGTCCACGAACTAGAACTTTGTAGGTAAATCTTGCTCCTCTATCCAGGCACCTAAACATTAACGTAATCTGTTACGCTCCAAGGGGTAACGCAATCAAGAACTGTAATATGCCCTAGCCACTCACGGGCAGCCCAATGAATCGAGGAACTGACTCTTAATCTTAATGATCTTTTTGACACATGAAGGTGTAAAAGAGATTATTGACTTGGTTCCAATTACTTTTGACACATGAGAAGGGTAAATAGATTATTTACTTGTGTTCCCAATATCTTTGACATCTGAGAAGGGTAACGAGATGTTATCACTTGTTCCCAAATCTATTTTTTGACTACATGAGCAAGGGTAAATAGATTTATTTAATTTGGTTCCGCATTTTGTCCTTAACTTAACATATGTTTTTATCTAAAAGAGTAGTTTGATTATTTATTATATTAATTATGTATTATTATTATTATTATTAAGATTATTATCATTCTTAATTATTATATTATTATTATTATTATTATTATTATTATTATTTTATTATTATTTTATTATTATTAATATATATATTATATTATTATATTATTATCGATTATTATTATTATTAGTATTATTATTATTATTATGTATTATATATATTATTATTATTTATTATTTTTAATTATTATTATTAATTATTATTTTATTATTATATTATTATTATTATTATTAATGATTTATTATTATCGATTATTATATCAACATAGACATGTCTATAACAAACAATATAAACATACCATACCACACACACAACAACACACACAAACACACACACTCCACACACACACACACCACACAAATAACACACACACATCACACACAATATTATAGACACTGTTAACTTAATACATTAAGCCTGGCAATTCACGTATAATTACTGAATCAGTGACTGCATTTCTATGCGTATTGTCAAGCAGATGTTTACATTTTTCTAAACGTCGTTGTAAGACATTTGACATTTTTGCACAATGTTAAAATAGTCAAACATTCAATTTGTGATGTGATTTTCTTTTACGTTCTATTATTCTTTACCATTTTATATTTTGTTTAAAATATATTTATTATTTTACTTTTAGTTTTATTTATTTTTATTTTACCTATCAAAAACAAATATCATTTTGCTGTGATAAAACGTATTATAAACTTTTGTTTATTTTGTAACTAAATGTTATTTCCCTAAACTTATACTGTTTTATTTTGATAACTAAAAAAATTGCATTTTACATAACTTAAAGCAGTAAAGCAGAAATTTAATCAAACAACCCTCCTGCCCATCCATGATCTATTGATCTACTGATCTATTGACTATTTATTGATCAAGTCATATTTGTATACAGCATACACCAAAAACTTTTAGTTATTCTTGTTATTGTTTTCTAACATTTTTGTTTTGAACTAAAAAACGGTATTCATTCTAGGTTAGAAATCAAATGGTTAAGGAATATTAATGATCTTTTGGAAGACCGCCTCAGTTAAATCAGTAACAAAAGTCCCTTGAATAAAATTAAAGAGTTTGCATGACATAATGATCTATTGACTCCATTGATCTATTGATCTATTGATCGATGGATTCAAGTCATTCAAGTCATATGTTGTATAACATAACACAAAAACTTTGATTTCTAATTTTCATATTGATTCTTTAAACATTTTTATTTTAATTCAAATTTATTTCATTTTATGTTAGTAACTTAAAAAAATTCATTTTTAACATACTCATGGACCATAAAGTCAACCACTTCACGTTCATCAAACTGCCTCCTACCTCCATGATCTATTGATCTATGATCTATTGATCCATGATCTATGATCTATTGATCTATTGATCGATTGACCCTATGATCTATTGTTTTAAGTCATATTTGATTAAAAATGTTATATTTTACATACTTTAAAGGCGTAAATCAGTAAATCAGTTTAAGTCAAACAGCCCCACCAGTCACGCCTCCTACCGCTTGCCATGAATCTAATTGATCTAATTGATCTTATTGTGCATTGATCTAATGGATCTATGATCAAGTCATATTTTGTATAACATAACATAAAATAAATCCTTTGCTGTAGCTGTTGTTGTTAAATGTTGGTTTGTTGTTGCGATTCTGTTGCAGATGTTGTTGTTGTTGTTGTGTTTTGTTGGTGGTGGTGTTGTTGTTGTTGTGGTTGTGTTGTGTTGTTGTGTTGTTGTTGTTGTTGTTGTGTTTAAATATTATCAAACGTTCAAGTTAAATAAAATATACACAGACATTTTTCCAAAACATATCTCTAAAATAAATAGTTAATTACATAACATGTAATATTGAAAACTAAACAAAAATATATCTCAACCTAACTAACTGACATATCACAACATTACAAGGTAACTAAATTAGAAATTTGAAAATTAACCAGCAGAATTCAACATAGCAATCTCAATCTTTACTATACACCGACCGCTCAAAAATATTATTATTATTATTATTAATTATATTATTATTATTATTTATTATTATATATTATATATTGATTAATTATTATTATTATTATTATTATATTATTATTATATTATTATATTTTAATTCAATTATATTAAATTATTATTATTATATTATTAATTTTATTATACACAGATCTCACAACACCAATAACGCGTGCGATCACTTAGCCTGCAGGTCCACATGACTTTATTTCCTTAGGTAAATTTGCTCTCTAGCCAGCCCTAACATTACGTAAATCTTGTTACGCTCATAGGGAACCAATCAAGAACTTGTATTTTGCTATGCCATCACGGGCAGCCAATGAAATTCGAGGAATGACTCATTATCTTAATATCTTTTTTGACACATGAGAGGGGTATATGAGATTGATTACTTTGTTGCCCAATATCCTTTTGCACATGAGAGGGTAAAAATATTGATTTATACTTGTGTTTCCCAATAATCTTTTGACACATGAGAAGGGTACGACGATTTACTTTGTTCCCAATATCTTTTGACAGATGAGAAGGGTAAATAGATTTATTACTTTGTTCCCATTTTGTCCTTACTTAACATATGTTTTTTTATCTTAAACAGTAATTTTTATTTTATTATCTTATTAATTATATTATTATTATTATTATTATTATTTTATTATTATATTAATTATTATTTTATTATATTATTGATTTATATTATTATTATTATTATTATATTATTCAATTATTAATTATTATTATATAGATTATATATTATATTATTTATTATTATTTAAATATTTTATTATTATTATTATTATTATATTATTATTATTATCTATCAATTAACTGATTATATCTATTGATTATATTATACTATTATTATTATTAATATTCATTAGTATTGTATTATTATTATTATATGTATTATTATTATTATATTATATTAATTATTATATTATTATATTATTATTACTTATTATAGTCAACTTCGATACATGTATATGAACATGACACATCTAGACATACCACACACACACCACACACACACACACACAACACACACACACACACAACACACCACACACACACTACACACACGACAACCACACACACACACAATAATTATTGACACTTTACTTAATACATTAGCCTGGCAATCATCTCGTAATTAACTTACCTGATCACATGACTGCTGATTTCTATGATGGTCAAGCGATGTGTTACCATTCTAAAGCTCGTTGTAAGGAACATTTACATTTTTTTTACATGGTTAATATTAGAACATTCAATTGTTATGTAGTTTCCCTTTTAACGTTTCTATCATTCTTTACATTTATTATTTTGTTAAAAGTTAGTTATTTATTATTTATTTTAGTTCTTAATTTTTATTTTTATTATTTAAAATAATGCAAAATTTCTCAAAAACTTTATTTATTTTTGTTATTCTGCTTGAAAACATAAATGTTTTTACTAAATATTTATTTATGTTTCGTTTTGAACTTAAAACCAATTTGCCGCCTTACATTACTATAATTAGTAAATGCAGAAAATATTAATCAAACAACCGCTCCTGCCTCATCCATCGATCTTATTGATCTATTGATCTATTGATCTATTTATTTGATTCAATATTTTGTATAACATACACAAAAACTTTTAGTTATTTTGTTTTTGTTTCTTTAACATTTTTGTTTTTCTAAAAAAATTATTACTTTTTATGTTATAAACTTAAATTTTTTTAATTCTTTACATACCTTTAAGAAGTAAATCAGTAAATCAGTAAGACCAGCTCCTACAACCATCCTCCTACCCCTTCCATGATCTATTGATCTATTGATTCCATTGATCTATGGATCGATTGGATCTATTGTATTCATCATATTTGCTATAACATAACATCAAAACTTTTTATTATTTTTGTATTGTTTCTTTTAAACATTTTGTTTTAACATAAAGATTATTTCATTTATGTTTAATAATAAAAAACTTCACTTTTACATACTTAAAGCAGTAAATCAGTAAATCAGTCCATCCATTCTACCCTCCTACCCTTCCATCATCTATTGATGCTATTGATCTAGTTGTTCGATCTTGATCTATTGATTCTATTGGTCACTTGATGCGATTGAGTCTATTGATCTATTGATTTCAAGTCATAATTGTTTAAAAATTTGTATATTTTACATATCTTTAAAGCAAGTAAAATCAGTAAATCAGTTAATCAAACAGCCCACCAGTCACCCTCCTACCTTCCCATGATCTATTGATCTATTGATCTATTGTTCATTTGAGCTTACTGGATCTAGTTGCTTCAAGTCAATATATCGTTTGTATAATGCAAACAAAATATATTCTTGAAGTACTTGTTTGTGAAATGTTGCGTTTGTTGTTTCATTTGTTGTTGTGTTTTGTTGTGTTGTGTTGTTGTGTGTGTTGTTGTTGTTGTGTGGTTGTTGTTGTTGTTGTTGTTGTGTTGTTGTTGTTAAATATATCAAACGTTCAAGTTAAATGAAAATATAGCAGACACGTTTTTTCAAAGCATATCCTCTAAAAATATTTTATATGTTAATAACATTAACATTGTAAAGATTGAAAACTAAACAATAAATATATTCTAACCTAACCAATGACAGTACAGCCAATCATTAAAAGGTACTAACATTAGAAATTTGAAATTACCAGCAAATTCACATAGCAATCTCAATCTTACTATAACACCGACCGGCCTCAAAATATTATTATATTATATGATTATTATTATTATTATATTTTAGTATTATTATTATTATTATTATATTATTATTAATTATTATATTATATTATATATATTATTATTATTATTATATTATTATTATTTTATTATTATTATTATTATTCCACATAGATCTGCACACACCACACTAACGC
>JABUQX010121220.1:15000-25000 GCA_015478945.1 Trachelipus rathkii
ACAACCACACACAACACACCACCAAACAACAACAACAACCAACAACAACAACCATCTGCAACAAATCAACAACAGAACGCACATTCAACAACCACCAACTACAGCAAAAGAATTTAATGTTATTTTATGTTATACAAAATATGACTGTAATCAATATATAGATCAATAGATCAATATAACAATAGATCACGACAATAGAGCATGGAAGGGTAGGAGGGTGACTGGTGCTGTTTGATTAACTGATTTTACTGATTTAACTGCTTTAAGTATGTAAAAATAACAATTTTAATAAAATGACTTGAAACAATAGATCATAGATCAATAGATCAATAGATGAATAGATCAATTGATCATGGAAGGGTCGGAGGGTATGTGATTTGATTACTGATTTACTGCTTAAAATCAGTAAACATGCTAATTCGTTTTTAAGTTATAAACATAACATGAAATAAATTCTTAGGTTAAAACCAAAAATGTTTAAAGAAACATAACAGAAAGATAAAATTAAAAGTTTTAACTTCTATGTTATACAAAAATGACTTGAATCAATAGATCAATGATCAAGATCAATGGATCAATAGATAATGGATGGGTATGTGGGTAGGAAGGTGCTGGGAAGCAGTTGATTTACTGATTACTGCTTTAAAGTATGTAAAAATTAAAAAAAAAAATTAGTATAAACATAAAGAATAAAATTTTTTAGTAAAACAAAATTTTTAAAGAAAAACAAAAATAAATTAAAGTTTTTGTGTTATTTATACAAAATATGACTTGAATTCAATAATAGATCAATAGATCAATAGATCAATGATATAGGATGGTGCAGGAGGGTTTGATAATGATTTAACTGCTTAAACTGCTTTAAAGTTATGAAAAATGCCAATTTTTTTAAGTTAAAACATAAATGAAATAATTTTAGTTAAACAAAATGTTTTAAAACAGAATAAACAAAATAAATAAAAGTTTTTAAAAAATATATAGATTTATTTTTAAAATAAAAAAATAAAAATACAATAGAAATAAAATAAATCAAATAAATAACTAAAATTTTAAGCAAAATATAAATGTAAATGAATAATACGAAACGTAAAAGAAATCATAACAAATTGAAAGTTATCTTTAAACATGTGAAAGCTAAATGTCTTAAACGACGTGAGAAATGTAACACTATCTGCTTGCGACACGTAGAAATAGCAGTCATGTGATCAGAAAGTTAGTACGATGATTGCCAGGCTATATGTATTAAGTAATGTCTATAAATTATTGTGTGTTGTGTGTGTGTGGTGTGGGTGTGTGTGTGTGTGTGGTTGTGTGTGTGTGGGTGGTGTGTGTGTGTGTGTGGTGTGGGTGTGTGTGTGTGTGTATGGTATAGTTAGATTTGTTATGTTCATATATATATGTATAGTTGATATAATAATAATAATAATGAATAATAATAATAAATAATAAATAATAATAATAATAATAATAATAATCAATAATAAAAATAATAATAATAATGAATAATAATTATATAATAATGAATAATATAATAATAAAAAATATCAATAATATATAATTAAAATAAAATAATAATTTAAAATAAATAATAATAAAATAATACTAAATAATATTAATAATCAATAATAATAATATAATAATATAATAATTATAAATAATAATATAAAATAATAAAAATATAATTATAATAATAATAAACTACTGTTTAAGATAAAAACATATGTTACATAAGGACAAAATGGGAAAAAGGTATAATCTATTTACTCTTCTCATGTGTCAAAGATATTGGGAACAAAGTAATAAAATGTCGCTTACCTTCCCATGTGTCAAAAGGATATTGGGACAAATAAAAATCTATTTACCCTTCTCATGTGTCAAAGATATGGGGAAGTAATAAGTCTCCTATTTACCCTTCACAGGTGTCAAAAGATATTAAGATTAAAGAGTCATTCCTCGAATTTCATTGGCTGCCCGTGATGGCATAGCAAATACAGTTCTCTGATTTGTTACCCTTGAGCGTAACAAAGATACGCTGAATGTTTGGGTGCCTGTAGAGAGCAATTTACCTACCAAAGTTCTAGTGTGGCCTGGAGGTAAAGTGATCGCCAACAGTTATGGTGTGTGTGTGAGATCTGTGTGGAGATAATAATAACATATAATAATAATAATAATAATATAAAATAATAATAATAATAATAAATAAAATAATAAATAATAATAAAATGAATAATAATAATAATAATAATTAATAATATAATAATAAAATAATAGTGGAGCGTGGTGTATAGTAAAGATTGAGATTGCAATGTGGAGTTCTGCTGGTGAAGGTTCAAATTTCTAATTTTATTTAAGGTATGCTCAGTTAGGTTAGGTGAATTTTTTTGTTAGTTTCAAATATTACAATGTTAATGTAAAATTAAACATTAATATTTAGAATGTTTGAAAGTGTTGTATATTTTCATTTAACTTGACGTTTGATATATTTAACAACAACAACAACAACAACACAACAACAACAACAACAACAACAACAACAAACTAACAGCCACCACCAACAACAACAACACAACACAACTGCAACAAATGCTACAACAAACGCAACATTTCAACAACACCAGCTACATGCAAGAATTTATTTTATGTTGTGTTATACAAAATATGACTTGAATCAATAGACCATGATCAATTGAACAACGTAGATCAGTAGATCAATAAATCATGGAAGGGTAGGAGGGTGACGGGAAGGCAGTTTGCTTAACTGATTTACTGATTTACCGCTTTACATAAAAGTAAAAATATAACAATTTTAATACAAAATATGACTTGAAATTCAATAGAAATTCGCAATAAGAAAATTCCAAATAATAGATCAATCGGATCAATAGATCAATAGACACAACTGGATAGGAGGGTGAGGTGGGTGGTTTGAGTAACTGATTTACTGATTTACTGCTTTAAAGTATGTAAAGAATGCAAAAAAATTTAAGTTATAAAAATAAAAAAGAAAAATTTTTTTATAAAAACACGAATGTTAAAGAAAACAAAACAAAATAAATAAAGTTTTTGTGTTATGTTAACAAAATCATGACTTGAATCAATAGATCAAAGATCAAATAGATCAATGGATGCAATAGATCCCATCGAATCATGGAAGGTAGAAGGGCAGTTTGAGTTAACTGATTTACTGATTTACTGCTTAAGTAGCTAAAAAAATGCAAAAGAAATTTAAGTTATAAACAGGAAAAGAATAAATTTTTTTTTTTAGTAAAACAAAATGTAGTGTTTAAAGAAAACAAAACAAAATAAATAAAGTTTTTTTTGTTGTTATGTTATACAAAATCAGACTTGTAATCAATAGAATCATAAGAACAAGATTAGATCTAATTGGATCAATAGATCAATCGATCATGGAAGGGTAGGAGGGCAGTTTGATTAACTGATTTACTGATTTACAGCGTTAGGGTTAAAAAGATTCAAAAACAAAAATTAAAGTTATAAACAGTAAAGAAAATCAATTTTTAGTATCAAAAAAAAATATGTTTAAGAAAACACAACAAAATAAATAAAAGTTTTGTGTTATGTACAACAAATAGCTTGAATCATAATAGATCTCAATAGATCATGATGGCAGGAGGTTGTTTGATTACTGATTTACTGATTTACGGCTTTGATTTACCTGATTTACTGATTTTAACTGCTTTACTGATTTCTGATTGACTGATTAATCTGATTAAACGGATTTAAGGTATGTAAATGCAAATTTTTACGTTATAAACATAACAAGTAAATTTTGGTAGAATACAAAGAGTTTATAGAAATGAAAGCGTATAATTGCTTTGTGTATGTTATCCAAAATATTGATTTAAATCAATAGATCAATAGATCAATAGTATCAATAGATCATGGATGCGGTGGAGATGGGTAGTGGATGGGTGGTTTGATTTAACTGATTTACTGATTTACTGATTTACGAATTTTACTGTATGAAAAAATGCAAATTTTACGTTCCGATAAAAAAAAAGAAAAATTTCGTTAGTTTTAACAATATACTTTAAAGCAAGAAAATAGATAAAGTAATTTATATAGATAAAAATGAAAACAAAAATTTAAAAGATATAATATATATGTAAAATGAAACAATATAAAAATAGCAAAATATTTATTTGACGTTTATAAAAAGAAAACGAGATTTTGAAAATAGATATGTCAGTCTGATGCTAACGAATGTTACTAACTCAACACCGCACCGGCTCCAGCACCGTGCGGGTACCACTCGCTCTCTCCTCTGTCTCCTTCTGCCATCCTTCCTCCTTACTTCCTTCCATCCATTTCTCTTATGCCTGCCAGCATTTCCTTTCTTCTCTTCTTATTCTTCTTTCTTTTTTTCAGTTGGGGGACCTCCTCCGAGGTTCCAAACACCAACTCTTTACCCATTCCTCCTGTCCTCCATTCCTCCTTCTTCCTCCTCTTCTCTTACGCACTCCGTGCATTTCATTTCAACCTTCCAAGATCCTTCTATCTGGAAGGAACCAGCACCCCTTCTCCGAAGTTGGGTGCACTCGTCCGGCCATGAAGAACCAGGCAGACAATGCCGCGGCGGAACAGCAGCACCGGAAATAAGATACCGTCGCGCAAACTATTTATTATTTATTTTATTATTTAATTATTTTTAATTTTTAACTTTATTTAAAATTTTTTTTTTCTATTACTTTTTTTTTTTTTTTTTTTTTTTTTTTTTTTTTTAATTTTTTTTAATTTTTTTTTTTTTTATTTTTTTTTTTTTTTTTTTTTTTTTTTTTTTTGGGGGGGGGGGTTTCCAGTTTCCAGTTTCCAGGAAGTCATTTCCAGTTCAGTTTTCCTGGAAATCTTTCAGGAGTTCCAGGATTTCCAAGGATTCACCCATCCAATATTGTATTGTAATCTAACACAAGCGATATATGAATGAAATGTTACTAATAATTTCTTTCGATTATGTTTTTTTCAGTCAACCAGAGCACGTAGAAAGACGATTTAAACATCGCTATAGGGGTAAAAAACATCGATAAATCGATTGAAGCCATCAAAAATGATCTATCTATTATTTAAAACCTTCTAGGAACCAAAAAAAACCTTTGGGGGGGCTCCGCCCCCTTTTGGGGGGTAAAACCCTTGAGTTCAGGCTCTAAACCTCTGAAGTCGGTCTTCCAGACCTAATGTCGTCCTCACCGGATCTTAAAAAACCCTAACCATTGAACACGTCAAGCTTGAAAAACCAAATGATGCAAAATGTGTTTGCAACATGTCAACACCTGGTTGAACTTCGCGGTGTCAGTCTGGCTGCTAGTTTCCCACCCTATACTACTCTTATCATTCTTCGATGTTTTTATTTTCCATTGCAAATCTTCCATCATTGTTTTAATTTCTTTATCCATTTCGTTTAAGGACTTGGGAAACTTTCATTTTCTGCAGACAGCTTGTTTATTCCTTCATTAAATTAAAAGATTTTCTTAACTAACTCTCCTTTATGTTATTGTGATGTTTCAAGCCTATGCTTTTCTTCTTTTTTGCCCGGTAACAGCGTACTTTCACGTTTGGTGGACCTTTCATTTTGTAGATTGACCGTTTCACTCGTGCATGACGTTATTACTCGGTCATCAGGGTCTTCCGCGTTTCTCAAGCATGAGATACTACCTATTACCAGGTGGTAAACAGCGTCATTGAGGGTTAGCGCTTCCACGTTTCGGTGGTAATAAGGCGTGTGACAAGATTAGCGACTACTTTACGTCCATAATCATATTATAGATTAGCAGTATCAGCTTATTTCTCTTTCCAGCTAATTGGTCTGCCGACATATATTTCCTCTTAACAATGACACTGTCAAAGCCTGAGTCTTAATACGTTTCCAACAACCCCGTTGATTTTCCCATTTGCTACAGGCATTGTTTCTTTTTAAACATTCGCCATTGCACCTACCGCAGGCCAAGGCGATTCTATTATCTTCACCAACATAATTCATGACGTCTTCGCCGTCATCGTATTTATGATTTTCATACTCTGATATATTGTCAGGAGTACAGATTTTCTTTCGCTGTGTCATTTTACAATTATTGCTTGTTATGGCAACAGCAGCTCTCTTTGGACTTTCTCTCCAATTATAGCTATCGTAGCTATTATTATAGTTTTTATATAGGCCGTCCCTCCTGAAGGTGGTATAGGTATTGCACTCCATTGCTCTGTCCTTTTTTGCCATATTGAAACAGGTTAATTAAGGCCTAGACTTTTCAACATTGCGGTTATTTTCATACACGTCTTTCTCCTATTTTCTCCGAGTGTCTTCTTTGTTTACTACTGGCGACATATTCTTATTGTGGGCGAGGAGGTAATTTTCGGCATCTTGAGCTATAATATCCAACTTATTAACCTTTCTTTCACTCAAAAAGGTCGCTAGTTCTTTGGAGAATGTATTTAGGAACTGTTAGGCCATCAGCATATTTACTATATCGTTGAAATCTTTGTTGATTTCTGATAGTTTTGTCCAGTTGATCATACAATTCTTCAGTCTGTCAATGAATTGGACGGTTCTTTCGTCGTTATACGCTTTTGCTCTCCTAAATTTTAGTCTATAACCATCCTCCGTTAAGTTGTAACATAAAAGGAGGGCATTTTTCAATTTATCATAATCCTTGGCTTCATCCTTTGGGATACGCGAATATGTCACAAGCGCTTTTCCCGTCAATAAAGCACTAAGGTGGGAGGCCCAATTCCTCTTATCCCATTCATTCACTTCAGCGAACCTTTCAAACCTTTCGAGATAGCAATCTATTTCATCTTTATCATCGTTAAAAGAAGGTAGCTTAGGCGTTCTTGCTTTGACATCATTATTAACTATGGGTTGATATTGATTATTGTTTCCAGCTTGGAGCTCAATTCGTCTAAGTTCTAACTCGTGTTTTCTTTCCTTTTAAGATTAATCTTGGGTGATTTTAGCTAATGAATCGCAAACCGTTCCTAGAATCTTTCAAAGTGATGTCGAGTTTCGATAATAATCTGTTCAATTCTGTCTTCAGTAAACGTTTTGTGAATAGTACTCTCATCAAAAATGAGCGATTCTGACAGCTCTCCCAAATATTTTGTACTTCAGTGTACTTTCAGTTCATGTTGGAATAACCAACAAAGTAACTTAAATATCCTATATATATATATATAATATATATATATATATATATATATATATATATATAATATATATATATATATATATATATATTATATATATATATATTATATATATATATCATATATATATATATATATATATATATAATATATATAATATATATATATATAGTATATATATATTTATATATATATATATAATATATATAATATATATATATTATATATTATTATATATATATATATATATATAATATATATATATATATAGTATATATATATATATATACTACTATAATATATAATATATATATATATTAATATATATATATATATATAAATATATTATATATATATATATATATATATATATATATATATATATATATATATATATATATATATATATATATATAAATATATATATTATATATATATATATATATATATACCTGTTTGAGGGAAAACTTAATTAAACTATCAGGAGATTGCATTGTTTTTTACGAGTTCTGGTACCTACTCAGTTGTTAATAGAATACCATATTGAAAATCTATTTTTAATAAGTGGTTGAATGCATTTAGGTAAAATGTGTTTATTCCTGGAATAATTAAATGGTATCAATCATTTGGGAACACTCTCTTTGCTTTTACATGTGTTATTCATCATATTTTGCTTTCTGTAAGTTTTATTAAATCAGTGAGGAGGGGTTCTCATTCAAAAATTGCAAATATGACTGAAAAAAATAAACTAAATAAATTATCCAAAAAAATAAAATTTGTAAATGGCACAATTGAAAAAGCAAGTCACAAGGCTGAGTTTGGGTTCATTCAGGCCCGTATTGGCCCTGTTATGTTTTACGATCCGTCAGTTTTGATTTTTTTTTTTTTTTTTTTTAACATATTGCTAGTATATGATACTAATAATGAATTTAAGTGGTGACGGACATGATTCAAAAGTTCGAAATATTTTAAATAATTTTTTAAAAATTACATTTATAAAAAAAATTTCAAAAATGAAATATCTCGTAAAGTACGATACTTACAGAAAAACCAATTACATATTTGGAATCAGCATATAAAGCTTATTACAAAAATAAATAAATAATAAAAAAATTCAAATATGAAATATCTTGAAAAGTATGACACTTACAGAAAAACCAATTACATATGTATTACAAAAATGTAAAAGAATAACTAAAAAAAAATAAAAAATATTGGGGGCTCGACCGACGGGGGACAGAGGGGGGACGTTTTCCATACCCCGTAGGGGAGGTGCGGAGGAACCCCCGCGACACCCAAATACCAAAGAGCGGGGGTTCCGGAGACCCTCCGCGGAGGGGGGAAATAGTCCTACCCTGTCGTTCCCCGGAAGGCCGAGAGACCCCGACTCCTGCCATCTTTGCGGTTTACCCTTCTGTATTCCCAATTTAAAATTTAAAACTGACGGAGTCGTAAAACGTAACAGGTCCTATATTTTTTTGAATCATGTCCGTCTCCACTTAAATTGATTGTTAGGATTATATACTAGAAATATATGGAAAAAAAACAAAAAAAAATATTAAAACTGACGGAATCGTAAATCAGGACCTTAGGCCCGTATTTATGAATCAACTTTGAAAAACGTCTTGACTTTCCGTAAAGGTAGCCTCAGATAAGCATTCCTCCACTGCATAAGAATCTTTAAAAAAAATTGCTATTTATAAACCACCCTTTCCTTTATTCGGGAGCTACTTATCGAAGACAGTTTTCAAGGAAAAACGTCATCATATTTCATGATGTCAGAGACCAATAACCAATGAACACAAAGTAAATGAAACTAGAACAAAATAAAAGTATATTTTATATTAATTTTATGTATGTAAATTTATAGAAATATTAAAAAAAAAATTAATGAAATAATCTAAACGCGTTTAAAAATACTATGAGTATTGAAGATATGTTGCTTCACATTTATTAGTTCCAGTTGCTTTGATCGGCATAGCCGTAGGCTGAACGTAGCCTAGCTACGAAATTATGATAAATTATAAAAATATCATCTGCTGCTTACACTAAAGTTAGGACCCGGTCGCAAGTTGCACGCTGCCTATTTCTCTGGTGTGAGCCTATTTATGTGGTTTTTGGGTATTTTCTTACACGAAAGTATATATTTGACAAAATCATTTACATAATAAATGCCAACAAATAAAATAAATTAAATAATAATAGCGATAAATTGTACAATAAAAAAAACAAGATAACTGCTGCTCGGAAAACAAAATCTTAAGATAGTTCAAGGTTAGTTTACAGCTACCTTGACTAAGGGAAAAATTTCGCCAAGTATTTTGCGACGTCAAGGGTTCCTTAAGTAAAAAAATTCTCAAGGACCGTTCATAAATTCGAATTTACGTTAAGGGAGGATTCTGAAGGGACACTTGACGAAAGGAAGAGAAAAGGCCCGTTTATAAATACGGCCCTCAATCTCTCGTCCAGATCCTTGGTTGAAATTATTTGCTAGATTAGTTCCCATCCTAAAATAGAGCACAGGTAATACAGTCTATTTTTGACAAGCTTGACTATATCTGACGAATTTCGCTATACTATGAGCCAGATGATTAAATATATTTTAATATTGATATATTAATATTAATATCAATAATTAATATTGAATATATAAATAAGTATCATTTCAAGTACCATTTATTTGAATGCATTACATACAAACATTTTTCAATTGGGGCTCTGCCATTATACCACAACCTATTAGTGCTGAAGAGTATATTCTTTCACTGCATATCAGAGATGGTACGAAAAAAATCAAATGATTTAAATCCACTGATTTTTTCCGTTCTTTTTTTATTAAAAAAAT
>JABUQX010121220.1:30000-35681 GCA_015478945.1 Trachelipus rathkii
TTAGAGTATATCCTGTGATTTTCAAAAAAAAAATTTTTTTTTTTTTTTTTAAATCCTTTGGGGTTTCTTACAACTTTGAGAGGCTGTACTTTTTTTCACTAAGATTGCTATGTTTGTTTCTTAATTCTTTCATTATTTTTTTTTTTAGAGTTTATCCTGTGATTTTCATAAAATCGGGGGTGACAACCCTCTGGGTAATCAATTACCCGAACTGGGGTCCTTTCTCCTGGCCTTACCTAGGGATGAATTGGGTCGCTTATCACTTCCCCCTCTGTCCCACTGAGTCAGCTCAAGCCGCCCTTTAAAAAAATCAATTTTTACTTATTCTATGTGCACAAATGGAGAGCATGATGAAAAAGCAATTTCTGGCAACTGTGGCGCTCCTTGGCGCGGAAATAATACTTTTTAGAGCAGTTATCATACATCATATTTAAATTATTATAAATATGAAAACCTTATTTTAAGAGTTTTCTATTTTTTTTATTACATTTTTTGAAATAAAATTGTCACTGATTACAAAGACTTTAGAATAAAATGGGGCAGAAGGGCTTCATTTTTTTAGGGTTTTTTTTTTCAGAAATACATAGTATGTTGCCAATTCCATTTTTTATTCTTCAACAAAAAATAAATGATAAAATCACATTATTTGGGTAAATATCCGTTTGAGGGTAATGTATCAACATCGATATTTTAGAAAAGATAATCGATTTTATAATATTGCCCTCTAGGAGAGTTGGCATTTCGTTTGAATTATACAGAATAGTGTTTGAATGGCATGCAATTGATATTAAAACAAATAAAAAACATAATGTTAATATATATTATATTTACACATAATAATTAAAATATTATTTAACTGTTCCTTTTTTAATATATATATATACGTCGGGCGGGTGACTGGGCCGCCTCTTTAGGAGGGGTGATTCGGTCCACTCTAAATAAAATAAAAATAATAAAAAAAAAATTTTTTTTTTTTTTTGCTTATTTAATAGCCACGCAGTAGTACTTCAAGTTTTATTTAGATCATCTTTAATTTTAGACAGTTTTTATATTTAAAAATATTAATAATTTAGGGTACAAAATGCCCTTCAAATAGAATTTTACCTTTGAAAAATGGTTTTTTTAATTCCTTATAAATGAAAAATTGTGGTGATTTTAATTATTTTTCCAAGTGTATACACTCGAAGTATGTTTAGCTTTAAAACTGGGGCAAAGTAAATTTTTGATGGCAACAGTATTAAGATTGCAATTCACGGGGCAATAACTTGGTCCTGAAATTCACCCGCGTAAAATTGATGGGGGGTGACTGGACCAACATGGTTTTTTCGTATTTTACGTATTATTTTTGATATATTTATTGTATAAATTAAAATAGAAACTAAAAAATATTACTTATATTAAGTAAAAATTAAAAAGAAAAAATGAAATTTTATATAAAAATACGAATTCAGAAAAGTGTCAAAATTTTTGAGGGGAGAGGGGTGAAGGACCACCTTATTTTTATTCCTATTTTATGTATCATTATTGACAATTTTATAATACTTATTACGAATTTTAATATGAAAATAATTATTATATTAGTAAAAAATAAATATTCAATTGATTATATGTAAAAGAGGAATTAAAACCAGAATGTCCGATTACCCCTACCAATGGTGGTCTGATTCACCCCTCCAAGGTCGGGTGACTGAGCGTTATTCAAACTTTAATAAAACTATTTATTATTAGAAATTACATTATTATTATTTTGTGTGCTTATGATTAATTAAACTATTATTATTAGAATTTACATTATTATTTTTTTGTGTGCTTTTGACCGACTATAGGGCCTTGATTTTAAAAAAAAAAAAAAATTCCAAAAGTGCATTAAGGGAAGAGCTCGGAGACGAAGTTATTCCTAAAGTGGTCCAAGTCACCCCGCCTGACGCTATATATATATATATATATATATATAATATATATATATATATATATATATATATATATATATATATTATATATATATATATATATATATATATAATATATATATAATATATATTATATATATATATAATAGTAGTGGGGTTATGAATGGAATGGATTCACTTTTAAGGTCATATTACTAAAACCGTTAATGTTTAATGATATGTTCAATACAATAACAATATAAGGCCAATGATGCTCTATAATGACTGTAAAAATTTTATCTTTACTATTCTTTAAAAAAAAGTTATTGACTAAAAAGTGACTTTCAATTTTACCTCCATTTTGGGGTGAGAATGAAAACACAAGGGGGAAGAATGGATAAGCACTTTATTGGCAAAATAATTGTACACAGGTAGGGTATATTGATATATATATATTTATTATATATATATTAATATATATATATATAATATATATAATATATATATAATATATATATATATTATATATAATATAAATATATTATTTATTTTGTTCTAAGGGAAAAAATGGAAGGGATAAAATGGAACAAATACCTTCTCCATTTTACCCAAAAAAAATTCCAAAATTTTTTTTGGGGGTGAAGAATGAACTCAAGGGGGAAGAAGGAAAAGCACTTTATTTGAAGAATAGTTCAAAACCGGTCGAATTTATATACATATATTATATATATATATATAATATATATATATTGTATATATATATATATATATATATATATATATATATATCATATTATATATATATATATAGTTATATAAATATCATATATATATTATATATATATATTAATATATATATATATCAATATATATTATATATATTTATATATATATAATATATATATAATATATATATATATATATATATTAGTAATAATAATAATTGTGTAATGGGAGTCGGAGTCGGAGTCGGGAGTCAGATCGGGAGGTCGAGCGGTGTTTCAGGGTAAGGATTCGGAGTCGGGAGTCGATTTGGTCTTAAAAGTTGGGAGTCGGAGTCGGGAGTCGAGTAAAAAAAAACGACTCCTTTCGACTCCCAAAACATTTTGTATAAACTCTTTTTCACACAAAAATTTGGAAAACTTAATTGAATTTTTTTATTATAAAAAGACGTACAATTTTTTTTTATTTTGACATTTGTTTTTAGCCAATTTAAGTTGTTTATTTTTAATATATATATATATATTTCCAAAAATGCAGGTTATTAAAATATTATAATTAGATAATTTAATATTTTCTTTATTTTATAGCATTTAAGAAGGTTCAAATTTGAGAAAAAAAAACATTTAAGTATGGGTGTAACTTGAAATTTCAATTTTTTGATTTTTCCAAGATGAATTGACCAAAAAAAAAAAAAAAAGAAACCTAATTTTTTTTAACCAGTTTTTCCCCATTTGACGGTATATATATATATATATATATATATATATATATATATATATATATATATATATATATATATATATATTATATATATATATATTATATTATATATATCTTATATTATAATATAAATTAAATATTTGAGTTGGTCATATTAAATAATTTTTTTATTTAGGCTAAACCGTTTTCTATTAATATTTCAAGGTACTCTTTTTTTTTCTTTATAATTCTAAAGTATTTTGTATATTTTATTTTTAAATGTTTTTATTAATATTTTTTGTTATAAAATATAATTTATTATGTATAGTATTTTACATACCATTTATAAAATAGTACTTTATAAATAATTTTTAGACTAAAATTCCAAGATCATGAATATCGCGCAATTGCTTTGGGGCACGGAATTAGTACTATTTTTAATGTTAAAATAGCGTATTTAAATAGCGGGCTATTTGATATTCTTTCCTTTTTCTTTTCAATTTTGCATAATCTTAATATATTATTATGTAAAAATTTCCATTTATTTGACCAATTTCCGCAAAAAAATAAGAGAATTTATCGTAACATTATGAAATTTGCAAAAATAGATCGTTTCTCTAAAAAAATGTCAACTCCGTGCTGACAACAGAGTAAGACGAGTGCGGAGTCCCCCTCTGATAGATATATATATTATATATATATATATATATATAATATATATATAATATGATATAATATTATATAATTATATATTATTATATTATATATATATATATATATATTAGGGAATGTTCCGAAATAGTGAAAAGCCGAATCCCGAATCACCGAATATCCGGCTAAAAAAGTATCGGCCTGAACACGCGAATATTCGGCCCGAAATAATCACTTCGTTATTCGGCCGAATAGTTATTTCAAAGATGGTCATCCATTTAGGGAAAAATTAAGAAAACTTACACTGGTCACAAAAAAGGTGAAAAGGTGAAATTTTCCTTGGATGGACTTTTGTATAGCAGATTTAGTAATTGGCGGTCTGATTCCATAAAATATTTACTCCCGATTTGCTGCGTATCCATTCCGTTTTCGTGCAATCACATTGGATCCTATTTTTTGCCTATCCCTAGGAATGACAATTCATGTGCGCACTACGTAGGCTGTATAGACTTTACCTTCCGCTTATATCTACAGTAGCAGCAAGTTTTACTGCGGTCGATATTCGGGAAGCATGTGGTAACTTTTGTACGTCTACATGTATGGATGCCCACATGACCTGGATGATGCTCTTTCATCCATGTCTGAAATACAGTCGGATAGTCCGTCATTGTTCACCAGGTGAACTGAACGATCTTGTATGAGAGTTGTAATTGCTTGGCCGAAGTTGTCCTGAGCTGTGGCTTCGAGGTTGCAAAAAGGTTGCATGAAAAATGACTACTGGACCATAGCACAGGAGTAAGCATTTTATCGTAAAACAGAGAAGCAGGAGCTTGCGGAGGCTCTTCCAGTCAGATGGTAACCTTGTGTTTTGCAGTGAAGTTGCAGGCCCACTACTCGCTATGGGACTCCCAGCATGCGATGCAGGTGAGTGGCGACTGTTTTTTGACACTTCCAAGAGCAGGTTAAAGTGTGTGTTGTTACACAACTGCAACAGGTATGCTTCGGTTCCAGTAGGGTTCTCGGTACGGATGAGAGAGGAGTATGCAAAAATTAAGACAGTTTGGAGAGGCTACAGTATCAGGTACATGGATGGTTAATATGCGTCGACCTCAAAATGGAAAACATTTGCTCGGTCAGCAAGCAGGTTTCAACAAATAATACCTACTTCCTGTGCTATTGGGACAGCCGGGCGGCAAAGGATTACTGGACCAAAAGAGAATAGGCACCAGGGAAAACTTTGACCAAAAATGACAAGGAACATCGTAAGTAAACCGCGCGCCCATATCATGTTTCTTGTAACAGAGAGAAAAACATCATTTACTCCACTACACATAAAACTGCTTTTTTGGATAGAAACAATTTGTGAAGGCCTCCTGGACCATGAATAGTGAATGCTTCCGCTTAAATATGGCTCAACGTTTCTGGTCGACGTGACGAGAAAGAAAAAGCCTGGGGATAATTTGATGGCCCACATACAGACACTCCCTCCCGTGATGCTGCTTTGCTACAACAATGACTGGGTTAGAGGCAAGAGCGTGGAATGCTTTTTCAGATGTAGCAACATATTTTTGGGAACAGGAAGCCGGATGACCACTAAATTTTACAGGAACTCAGACAGTTTTCATTCTTCATCGGATGTAACGAATGAGTTAAAGATTGCCTACTTTATACATTCTCACCTTAAGAAAATTTCCGGATAACCCAGGCGATGTTAGTGAT
>JABUQX010121221.1:5000-24983 GCA_015478945.1 Trachelipus rathkii
TTCACGCTTTAGATAAATTCGATTTATGATATCTATATAGATGAAGTATCTACTGTGTAAAAAAGTCATGTCCTATATGAGTGGAAGATTCTCAATTATCTTACAAAATGTGTATTCTATATAATAATAACCAATTAACTCCGATACTGAAACAATTTATGGCGTAATATTCAATTCATCCTTACAATCGAAATACGACCTCACTCCTATCGGGGCTGTGTTTCTATCTCGTAATAAATATTTTTTACATAAAAACTTATGTTGATCGAATTGCCAATAAAATTTAGTTCTAGCTAAACAGGTTCTATATAATCAAGCTCGTCTATAGGTTACACGTATAATGCGCTAAGAAGCACACAGTAAACGTATATAATAGAAGCGAACGGTATTATCAATGTATCCATCTCTCGTGTACATATTTCATTATGTCCTCTCTGTATATCTAGATATCGTTGATTGATCTCAAATAATCTGGTTGCATAACCACTTAGCATACTGTCGACTCGAGTTTATAATAAGATTATAGAGAGGGAGAAGTGACCAGACCAAAATAAGAGCTCGACTTACCCTCCTATAGACCTGTCTTATATTAATATAAAACTTTTATAAAAGTCTGGCAAAAAAATTACCATTTTATGCACCTTCACCATATATATATATTATTAAATATATATATAATAATATTATATATAATATATATAGTTAATAATTGATTAATATATAATATTATATTAATATATATAATATTTATATAATAATATATATATATATATATATATTAATTAAATAAATTTAAAATATTTATTTATTATAATATATGAGACTGTTTCAGGAAATCATTCTACATCAGAAAGAAAGTACAGTGACTATAACTCCATCAATCTGCATCCGCGGATGTCAAAAATTTGATATAAAATAAATAAATTTAAAAATATTTGATTTATTAAATAATATAGAGATGTTCTCAAAATATTCTATACTCTGGTATGTTACGAAGTGGTAAGAAGTAAAAGGAATTAGGAAAGATTAATCTCAAAATGGTCTCACTGAAGATATTAACTCCTCTGACTTATATAATATCTCCATTAGGGCGCAGTTCCCTATATAGTAACTAACTCAATAATAAGTGAGAGAAACTAATCGGATTAAACCTTTCGTGTAATACTAAATTATTATAGTTACACCGAAGTAAAGTAATGAGAAGAATTTAATCTAATTTATAAACCCCATCATAGACACAAGGCGATCCACTATATCACTCGATATACTACGAGATCCGTCGGTACAATCCTGGTCTCTTCCGAAAAAATGATAAAAAAAAATTAATATCATTGAAAGCTAAATTCAGATTCCTATCTCTTTTGTGTTTCACTATTACAATAAACACTGCTTCTCTGTAAAACATTACTCATCTGTATATTGTGTGCCAGACAGGAAAAAAATATAGAGAATAAGTACGGGGGAATATTATAATAAATAGTCGGTTATAGTAAATATCAATTAATATTTTATTAATCGTTAAAAAAATATAGAAACAAAACCTATTGCGTTATTAGAATTAAATTCTAATCGTTACCCCATTATCAATAACCTTATCAGTGATTATTTAACAACAGCTTCGCAATCAACATTAAAAATGGGTGGCTGTCGTGCTCTAACTCTGCAATAAATAGATCAAGAGAATAGTGTGTAATAGCAGTATCTATGGCATCGAAGGTCTTATCACTTTGCGAGGTCTAATCTAGAAACTCTGTGGATGGACACTAATAGTATGGTCTTTTGTGGATTTCATATTAGTTTACTTATTTCTGTGTTGAGCAGATATGTGCAATTCTACAAATATATAATAAAGATCTCGATGACTATATTTACGTTTTAATAATAGCATATGACTTACATATACAATTTTTACGCTCGGTTTCGTGAAGTGTGACCAAACGCTCGAGCTCAGTAAAAAACATTGTGAGTTTTATCGATAATAAGATCAATAATATATTCATCTTCAGTTTTCCGCGTAGCTTGAAGTTATACGAACTAATTAACGAACGTTTGTTGTACCTCAGCAATCACTCGAGTGGCCGTATTATACCCAAGAGCACGTATGTATCATTCTTTTCATCTAAATTATTTTTTTAAAACGTCTGTATACTGGCTGGCGTTCACTCGGGGTTGAAAAGTTAAATGTTGAAGAGTTGATAATTCTGGATTTTTTATTTAACATTGTTGGTTACGTTTTATTTTTTTTACGAAATTACAATGTCATAGTTCCATATATATATATATATTATATATATACTCATAATTAATGCTGTAGTGCAGCTGCTTTACGATATAGATGCAGCAACAAATGCGAATACTGAACTAATTATTAAATTTTAATGCTTAAACATCTTTAATTATACTTTTATTTATTTTTTTATATATATATTGCTATTTATTTATATTATACATTATTTTTTCTACGATATTTGAACTTAATCTTGACCTCCTTTTATAACGCTCACTTATAGTGATTGACCGTATTTTATTGTGCGTTTTGGCACAAATATATTATCTTTCTTATTCTCACCTTATTACTTTACAAAGATTTAGATCGAAATTTCCGAATTGAAATAGATGCCTAATTAATTTGATACAGCTTTATTATTATAATAATCACTGATTAGTAATATATATCCTAACAAGTTGATATTAAAGTTGTATTGTTAATTAAGAACTATCATAACTATCGGACTATACTATTTGGTAACTTAGATATATTCAATAACTAGATAAACGATTAATGTCTGACAGTGATTAATAATTAACTAAGAATTAGGAAATATATTTAAATATATAAATACTAGGTACTTCTATATATTATATTATTATGAATATAATTTTATTATTATCTTTATATAAAAGAAAAATAAACTTAAACGTATTATTCTCGGCTGCCGTTAAAATAATATATATACTTCTCTATCTCTCTCTAACAACGGTAAAATATAGATAATATTCATATTATACATATATAGAACACGATTGCATGTAGGAGCAGGATATGATCGCTCCCACCCACGCCTGAAAGGATGTAGAACAAGTTAGTAACATATCAACTCTTTGATTTGCAAATATAAAAAGGATAAATAAACAATGGCTTCCCAATGACCTCTGATAGATTATCTGAGAAAAAAAATTGACAAACCGAAATTTTTTGATTTTTGCAGGCTGATTTAGTTTTTTTTTTTCTCGAAAACTACAGATAGCACAAGAAAACTAGTATAACATTGGGAATCAGGGTAAAGAAAGATTGTTCTAAAAATGAGGAAATTTTAGTTTTATTATTGATTTCTCTATTTGTCATATTTTAATTTTTTCATCAAAAATGACTACGATATTCTACATAAGAAACTAACTTAATCATTCGTGCAGATCAATGTAGAGAAAATAGTTATGCAAAAAAATGAAAGATTTAAGATGGTCTGATATTTTGTATACCAGATTATTTTTTCCTCGTAAAATGCCTATTTTTAGATTAACACCATTGGATGTTATTAAAAGGTAAATAGTAAGAAATTGTAACGAAAGATTGGAAAAAAATGGTTTTTTATTTTTGGGATTATATTTATTCTTTATCTTTTCTGAAAACTCGTAGCACCTCAGATAAAATAACTATTAACATTCTTAGATTCAGCGTGTTAAGTAAAATTGTTCTGAATAAATGGCTAAAAAAATATTTTTGATTATTTAGTGAAAGCTGAGAAATTCTTCTCAGCAAAACTACTGATCACAAGAAATATACGATGTATAATAACATCGTAGAATCTAGCTAAGAAATATTTGTCTTAAAAATGAAAAAAAATATATTATGATTATTTTTGGTAATTATATTTAATTTTTTTCCGTGAAAAAAACTAATCTAATCATAGATACACAAATAAACTAATAAATCTTCGTGGAAATCTCAGTGAGTTATGAAAATAATGTTCTATATAAATATGCAAAAATAAATTTATTTTTATATTAGATTTATTGGTAGTGACTTATTTATATTATTCTTCGAAAACTACGATATAGCTATTATCAATATATGATAAATAGTCCACTAAATAACAATCTCTTTACATGGCGCCTGGGAGAAGATCGATACGGTGATAGTAATATATGAATTTCTCTGCGCTATACATTGTAAAATATTGCAAATTGAGAAAATATAGTAATATAAATTTCTATTATATTGTAATTTAATCTACTTTGTCCACACAAAACAACAGAATTATAAAGAAACCAGGAACTATGTGGATATCGTATGTTCCCATTTTTTATAAGACTCAATAATCTTCTCTACTGCTGTATTCTCAAACTAATAGGTATTTAGTATATCAGTTTATTATTTCTCCTCTCATATTATTTCAGTAGTTTTTCTTCAGAAGTACAAAAAATAATATATCGCCAAATAAAATATAATTTTTCTATATATCCATATATTTTATAACCTTATTATACGAATGTTATGAATTCAACATGATGCTTTAACTCTCAGTTGTTTTTTTGTAGTGTAATAGTCTAATTACAGAGTATATATTTAGTTTTTTTCACTTAACCTTCTGTAATCTCTATTCTCTACAGAAAGTGTCCTATACGTCTCTCGATGGTTCGCGAAGTCAAATAGCATCGTCCTGATCACATGCGATGCGGGAATGTCATAATTCTACACGAAGATAATATTCACTTAACCATAAGTGTATTTCGCGAAACTATAGGATTCTTCTTGTATCTCTGACTCACATATCTCGCAACACTTTCCATCGCTCTGACTCTGACCTCGTCGCTATACTACGCTGTCTCCACAATTTTGTAAGGAACAGTAAATACTTATAACTAAGAAGCGATTTAAGTGATATTTATCATCTCTATTATAATGAGAGTTGCGTTGAATCAATTCTTTTTCGATCCCCTGAGCAAGATTCTTTCTTATTTTCAAAATGAGGTCTTATACTTCTTTATAAGTCATTTATACCATGATTTATCTATTGCTCGTCACCTCTACAGTGATCTCTGCAAACCGGTATTTATATATATACCCTGAATATATCCGCTATTCTCCAAATATACTCCTCCATAGTTTAACTTTAACTATAAATCTATATTATTCTTTTAAAATCTTCAACGATCAATCATCATTGGGATATTATGATATATTATCGAGTACTTATGATAATATATATAATTATGATAAAAATGATGACCAGAGTCGAATCGATTCTAATTTTAATATACAGAATTTAAATACAGTAAAACTGTTTGACGTTGACGAAACATGGGCTGATTTATTGCATAATGTGAAGCTCTATTATTCAGAATGCCACATTCCATTTTTTTATTTTTATTTGTTTACAAGTACAAAACAATTGTGCCATTTAAAATTTAATAGCAATTTATTTCGAAACCTAATAATTATTATAGATAGGTTAATCCATTCCTCAAAAACATATGTATACACTTGGAAAAGAGTTAGACTGATTAGTGATTTCTACAATTTCCTACCTAAAGTAACTATGGAGTTCAAATGCTGATGACTTCGACTCCATATTTAGCTGTCTAAATATTCATCATCTTTATATTGATCATCTTTATAATGAATGGAACCACTGGAAATGTATGAAAAAATAATTAACTTATCGAGGCTGGTAGAATAGGGGGTGGAGGTTGAAAATTGTATTTTAAAAAATGAAAGTAGATTTTAGGTATTACATGCATGAAAGGGAAAATACATGGCAAATCATAAGAATATATGGGGGAGAACAATGATGAGTTGTTGACTAAAAAAAAAAAAAAAAAAATGGAAATGTATTGATCAAAGTGGAGATTGGATTGATTGTGTGAAAAAATTGACATTAAAAATTGTTAGAGCAGGACAATTATAAAATAAGGAAAATAAGAATTTATTAGATTCAATTGAAAAATAATAATTGTACACTGAAAGTTAGGGTATCGAATGATATCCATCTACTTACTTTCTCTGGTAAGGTGGTGGGTTTGGTCTTGTAAGCGTAGCATAATCCTCAAATCGTCGACTGAAATTAAAATAGATGAAATTTTAACTATATTAGGTACCTAGTAAATAATATCCAATTGATAATTGAAGAAATGTTTTGATAGGATACAATAGATTTTCAGACTAACGTGTGGTACTGTAATACTAAGTATTTGTAGAAGATATATTAATTATTTTAAAAATTTGATTATAATAAAATATAAATATTGATCTTATTTTTGGGGTAAAAAAGTTAAGTTATTTGGGTTTTGAATTGACGGAAGAAGGGCTTTGCGCCACTGTCTAAAAAAGGTAAGGAATTATATATTTAAATGTGCTTAGCCGAGCTAACCATAAATAGAAAATGCGATTCGTTTATATTGTTGGCAAGAAATTATCATTTTTATAACTTAGCCAATTTAATATCCTGTGTTTTTATACTAATCTATATACGTTGCTTTATATAAATATTTTAAAGGCTGATAAAAAATATATTTATAGCTTAATAAATAAAATCACGTGGATCGGTTATTCGTTAATTGAGCTTATATGAGATCTGTCTATTTATGTAGATATTAAAAACATGCGATTCGACAACGATTATACGTGACTTCAGGTTCTATAGAGTATCGAATTGCGCATATCAAGTGAATTTATGCATAATTAAAAGCTTGTTAAATGCTTTACTCGGGCTGAGGATGATGAGAATGGGACTCCTTTTGCTTTTTTATAGTGGGTCTTCTAATCCAACAGAAAAAAACAGAAATATTTAGCAGTAAAAATATAAGCTTTTATTGAAAAAAAATGAAATTAATTGAAAGAAATAATGGGTCAATTTTAAGCGGGAATGCACTGATATCAATTCTGTATACGTGCTCGTTCGTGCGTATGTTAGTTATATGCAGTATTAATATAAGCATTAGCCAATGATGTACATAACTTTATAAATGCTATGGAATTGAGGGACTTGCTATTGAAGTACTATATTTTAATATACGTAATGAGTTAATATACTTTTAAAATTCAACCATTGAATATTTCAAATATTTTACTTGCGAATAATTTGCCTATATATTACAATGAATGAGGTAGGAGAAGATTTAGGTCTATTCCAATAGTATGTATGTCTCTGACTATCAGCTTCAACTCGATTCATCAACTGAGCCAATGATGATAATTATCAGTTGAGGACCTAAACTATATATAATAGCGATTAGATCGTGATATAGGTTTCTATTACTACAGTAAACAGTACTAAATCTAGAAAAGTTTTGATACAATTGTAAAGTTAGAGCAGTCGCGCTGAATAGCGTAGTACATAAATTGGCGAGAATTGTACAATAATTATAATTATAATATTTAGATTCCTTTTTGAGCAATGACTAAAAAATATTATTTACTACTATTATATATAATATATTATAAAGAATTTCAAATCGATAATTTGACGATGTGGAGTGCTTGCAACAATCACATATGCACGCAAACAGTTCGATAAAATATATATAGAGCTTAATAGTAGGAGTAAAAATCATTCAATAAAACTTTGAAGTTAATATAAATTTCATTTTCTTTTTTATCAAAATAGAGAGATAGAATTAGTTTGTCTAGTTGTCAATCTTAATACTATTCGCGAATCTTAAGTACTAGGTTTTTGGGTGCGGAAAAGAGATGTTGCAGTAATATGTAAATTGCAATGCGAATACCATAGAATTCATAATATGGATATATTTATATAATTTAATATATAATACTATATATATATATATATATATCATTGGGTGTGAAATTATTCATAAACCCTACTAGAGCATAAAAATAAATGAAATTGTGTTCAGTAACTAATGCATAAGAAGATATATACAGTTTATGCGCAAATGTACTCTATATAACATAAGTAAAAAAAAAAATATAAAACACTACTCTTATAAGTATTAATTTATAATTATAATATTAATTTTATATATTATAAGTAAGTGTTTATTACTAAAGAGTTAACGAAGAATGATTTCAAGCCGTTATGTTGACTATCCTTAAGTATTATACCTAATTGCGAGAGAGGTAAAATACCTACTTAGTTTAATTACTGTTCAGTAAGTATTTATTATGTTATCGTCATGTATGCCCTCTCATTAAGAAATCAATTCTAGGGAGAATATTGTAATGTCAATTTCTATATCCCGAGGTATTTTCTTCGTTCTTGTGGTTGTAGCAATTCCATCAGTATATGTAAGATTATTATTGGATTATTAAAGTTGCGAATTTCACTAGTACGCCGTGTTGAGGAATGTCTGCAGGGCCTATTTTGTCAATTGTCAACGGATCATTCCGCATCAGCCTAGGGAATGGCAGCAACTCTGGAGCTAACGTGTATGGCTTGGTCTCTTAATGGAAATCCTTCCATGGTTGTCTCTCCATCTCTTCGCGGGGTCTCCTCTGGGCCCATTGCCTCGGCCCACCTCAATGCCGCAGAATCGATACTAGGCCTCTCCTGGGGAAACTGTAAATATACGGCTTAATCTTTTGCGTGGCAGTCTGTTCTGGAGCATAGTGATGTGTTCTCGCCAGAGATGATATTCAAGCCCCTACGGACTCTGGCGGTGTGACTCTCTTTGTGTTTTTGGCTACCCATCTGAAGAGGCTCGCCACGCCGATAACAAAGAACTCGTTCACTCAGCTACTCCCGCCAACTTCGATACTTGGTTTCGTGGCAGAATATAGCAATCAATTAGTGGATTAGCTCTGCAGTTCGTCGCTTTGGAGACGACCCAATGAAGTATATTCTTGTCATTCCGATATAGAACAAGCTAGGCGGCTCTCTTTAATAACAGCGTCAGCTGCTCTGGCTCCACACTGAAACCATATATATCATCACAACTTCGCACTGCACGTTTTCCATTGTGCCTAAATGGCTTCGACTGTAAGGGCAAATTTGTCGTGGTGGGCAGCACAAGTGTTATATGTGGAAAATATAGCGGGTGGGTCTCTACGCCGACTCCCTGGTATTGCTTCTTACTCTCTTGGTCATTATATTTTTTAAGATGGTAACCGTATTAGGTCCACCTGCTGGTATCTACTCTAATTTCTTTGCACACCCCCTTCTTCACATGTGTACTAGGTATTTATATCTGATCAAGTTTAATTCTCTAACGTTACTCCACTATTCAACCCTCCTCCGCTCCCTATTACTTATTGATTTCTGTTTTCTCCCATCATATTAATCCAGCTACTCATTGTCTGCGAATCACAGCACTATTTGCTAAGCCTCTCCCATCTCCCTCCAGCCGCCAAATCATCTTCATATTACATGAGTACCGTCATCTCTCTAACTCTCCTTTACACTCTTATGATGTGTCAAATTGCTATATACATAATCGCGAATAACTCCTCTTACCCATTTCCTCAACATTCCTCTTTTATTATCCTGTTCTACTTAACTAAGCTATACATATGACTTCTTACGCTTTATCAGCTGTCTTCAACTTTATAATGCCCTTCCAGAACTATATTATATATAATATTATATAAATATATATTATATATATATTATTATATACATATATATATATATATAAATATATTATATATATATATATATATATAGATATTATAAGAGATCATTGATATATATATTATAGCTACCCTTTTTATAAAGTTATATATAAAGTTATAATAAACAAGAATACGTGATTAATCGTAAAAAAAATTATATAATGATATAATATATAATATTATATATTATAATATAGAATATAGTAAAGATAAAATTTTAGATAAATTATTAAAATATATCGGCAATATATATACATATAATTATTAGTAGAGTTTATAATAAACAATATAAACTACTTAAATAAAAGATAAATAAATTAATAATATAAAAATAAATATAAAATACTAATTATACTAGTTATTTATTGTCAGATGTTATAATACGCCTAAAGTTAGAGGTGTTACATTAAGATTGATTAAAAAGAATTAGCCTATCAGTATGGAGCGCTTATAATATTTTATTGGAATGATAAAAATTATTGAGTTTATTAACACTACTCTAATAACTTTCGTGACTCTTTCCCTTTATATCCTAAAATCCTTATTTTTTATAATAAAATTGCTCAGTAAAGGGGGTGTTTACATAGGCAATTTATAAGAATACCAGTTATTCGCGCGACGCGTTACATAGTAATAAAATTATTTTATATAGGATTTATGTATATAAGTGTCTTAACTTAATTTTATTACAATATAATATTTTTGGTGCAATATATACAGCTATGTAGTAAAATGCTTGGTATCACAAAAAGTCTTGTTGCCATAAATATAAATAGTTTAATATAAATAGTTTTACGTTCTGTTATTTATTATGTATTATTATTCTAAAGGTCACCTAGAGAGTGACTATAGCTGTATTAATCGGAGTGCCACAAGGGAGATAGGTTCAGTAATAATTATTAAGAAATAGATCGGAGAGCGATAACAACTTTGAACACTCTTAATATCGATACCAAATATTGATACTCCGTAGTTAATAGAAGATGAAGATTTTGTATTTTTAGTGGTTATTTCAAATCTTTTAGACCAAATATGGTAGTATTTATTTGGATTCAATTACGTCTTGTTAAAAATAAATTTCTTTTTTTTAGCCTTTGTTCAATTGCTGAAACAGAACAATATTTAAGAAAATAATTAATAAAAGAAAAATATTTATATAAGAACGAATCTCTTGCTAATCAACAAGACTTATTCTCTCCTATCTATTTTCTAATTATTTCAATCGGTCGAGAAAGTCAACAGAATAGATGTCGTAAACTCTAAATAGCGGCAAGAAATTAACACCATCACTATCCCCTCTATTGTAATTTTCCGAGAATAGAAGTCTGTCTGGAGAGATTAACAAACGAATTTTATTACATTTTTAACTATCCTAAAATCAAGTTATATTAATTATTTACCTTTTTTTAATATTATTACTTTAAATAGTCTATTAAAGGTAATTCCAGTTAGAATCTTTTGTATATTAATATATACTACTAATATACTATAAATTATTTGATAATTATCAATAAAGATTTATCCTACAACTAAGCATACATTAACTCAAATAGTCATTTTCATATAGTACTTTTTTATCTCCCCAAAACAAAATTAAATATCTTCTCTACCTCATCTTCACTCTACTTAATCACGTGATGTGAAGCATTCATAAACGCGTGTAACTTAGTTATTCTTAGGAATGCTTGACGTTGTGTTTACCATGTGTTATTGTACGACTAATATTGAAATAAAATAAAGGAGAGTGGCTTAATTATATATTTTCATATTTCTTTAAGATAGAGAAACAATATTCCAAAATTATATATATATATTGAAATTAATATTTTACTTGGATAAATTATAGGTTAAAAATTATCTTGTAAAAATAAATTATTAAAAAATAAATAATTTTTTATTCCTGAATAATTCTATAGGGCCGAAATTATAATATTAATTGATCATATATTCTATTTATTTTTTATCTTTTATTTTGGCATTTTTCTTTTCTTATTGAAAGGTAATCATATGATAAAAGGGTAATAATAATATAGTATATAGATTTTAGTAGAACTTTTTATTAATTTTCACAGTGAGGAAATATATTTATTCATTTATTACTCTTACTCTGAATATTTTTTTTATATTACTATGATAATTACTATAGGTAGCCAGTTTGGTATTAATATCATTAATCTATAAATTTTATTTATTTATTAGATTTATCAATACATTTATATATGATATAAATATAAATTATTATTTTTAATAATTTTACTTATATTTCACTCTAGTTTTGAATATCATTAAGATTGATTTAAATCTTTTTGGAAAAAATTATTACTATTTATTTATCGGTACTTTAGGTAATAGTAAATTTATCAGCAGCTAATTGATATCGAGCTCATAACATATATTTTAGGGCTTAGTGAATTTAGCTCATTTATACAGCTTTATATATAGTTATAATATATAAGAGAAAGTATGAAATACAATATTAATAATAATTATTCCTCTCATAATTTATGAAAATTGTTATTTTTATTTTTTATACTTTTATTACATTTCAGAATAAGACCTGGACATAAAAAATATAATATCGTAAATATATAACATCATATCTTTAAAAAGCATAGAGTAACATTTATATTTATTTAATATTATTATATATTGGGCTTTTATTATATAATTCTACTATACTTAAAATAGACCCTTTACTTACCGACGTGTTTTATAATAGTAGATCTATTTTCTGCTGTCGCATAGCCAGTGTCAATTACTTTATATAGTAATACTATATTTAATATATCAAAACATTATTGACAATTAATCAAAATTGTGTTATTAATTAAATATCCTATTGTTCAATAAATACACAGGTTACACAATTAGTTAACATAGTTATATTTCTTGTTAATATGATTTGGATAATATATATTAATATTTAATAATTAATTAATTAATAATAATATATATAAGGGTTAATTAGTATTATAAATTTAAATGAATATGATAATAATATAGAATAATACATATATATATATATGTATACGTATATATATGTATGTGTGTGAAATAATTTTTTTTTTTATAGCTATTTGAAAATTTTTATTTATAAGACCTATAAAAATTTTAATATGATATAGATAAATCAATTTAAATTAAGGAGGTAGGCAGATTCCATTGATAGCAGTCATGCTAAGACGAATAATAAGTGCAAAAGATATATAGAAAGATGAGAAAACGGTTTGTTTTGTTGTATTTTTGTTATATGTCTGGTATATATAGTTTGATCTATAGAGGAGGAGAAATGTGTTGATAAATGAGAAACCCATATACTGAACAATAGAATGGTATGTTTGAACAGTATCTTGAAAACAGCTAGAGACTATGAGCGGGATTTTGAGTTAGAATATTCGAGAATCTTATATTAGATACTACTATAATGGGTGAAACATTTCAATGTTAATCTTTTTTGATATTAACTCACTCGTCTAAAATTATGATTAGAACATATGCTTAAAGTTCTAATTAGGGGATTGATGCTAAGGAAGATTACTAGTGGCAATTTTCGGTTCTCTCTTCTTGCTTATTGAGAAGAAGCAATTGTTGTTGCCTCTCGAACGGAAGACTCAAGATAGTAATAATTCAGAATACATGATAATAGATTGAGAGTGGACAGAAGAAGTTAATTAATAGATGTAAACGAGTAGAGAGAGAGAGTATAAGAGGGTAGATGTATGAGAGGTATGGAGGAGAGAGATTGAGGACGCAGAGGAGATAAGGAGAGAGAGAGGGATGTATTATTGTAATGAGAGGATGAGGAGTAGAGAAAGATGTGTAAGAGGAGAGGGGGGATTGTAGAGAGCAGACACTACGTGTCAAAAGGATACTGTATCAGTATTTAATTTGTTTAAATTTTTTTGCTGACCTCGACTACAATTACATCTCTTTGCGAATCTGCATAGAAAGTATGAAGAATCTGCAGCTTTTTTTGACATTTTTTTCGCTTAAATTCTGTGAAAGTATCTTGAAGTAATTGCATTTTCTGTCTACATAACTCACCAGCCACACTTAGCGGACCGGTACAACTAATTGTATATTACGGGGTGAGGTATTTTCACCAGATAATGTGAATTAGATTCTTAGAGGTTTGTGTTCAAATTGTAATAGTGAGGTAAACAGATATATTAGCTGGTAACTAATTATTGGGCCAATTTAAAAGGGTTGGGGCGCATATCTATTATATGGGATATATTAAAAAAATATTATTTTTAACATTTGAATAATTTATTATGGCTTAGAATTCTATGTGAGTAATTTATTTATCATGTACTTATATGTATAATATTAAAGGGTATTGACTACACCAGTTTTATGTATATGATAATTAAATTTTATTAGGATAACTTATGTAACTACTAGTATATTAATAAGGTTATATATATATAAACGCACAATTAAATAATATTAGTTTTATCACGAACAAATGAATGTAGAAATAATCGGTAGTGATAGTTATAAGATAGCTCATTAATGGGTTTTTTAAGTAACTAATAAAGTATATGTAATAACAACCTTATTAGCAGCTACTCATTATAAAAATAATAAATATATAATAAGATTATGCTTACTCACTTATTTATTAACTATTTATTTTTTATCTTGATTAAAAAATCTTTGAAATACTTATTTTATTTAATTTATATTTAAGGTGTTTATATATTTTTATTAAAGGATATTATATTTGATTATAGAATTGGAATACACACTATAGTTAGTTTGAAAATATATTTCTTTATATGATACATTATTATATAACTATGTTTATATTATATTAATTTATTTATATACACATTTTAAATAATATTATCTTATTATATATTTTTATTTGTTCTCAATCGTCTTTACCTGTTAGACTTATTTTACTAAGATGATTATATCATTTTAGATAGTGTATATAGGGATATAATATTTATTTTTATAGGTCTCTAACTTTAGCGAACCTATTAATTAAAGCCTAGTCAGGTTAATTATCTGATAGTCTATGGACTAGTCTAATAATTGGTGTAGAGATTTTTAATTTTTTTCAGAGTATACAGTTGAGTTTTTATCAGGTCTTAGATTTTTTTTTTGCTACTTCGTTCGGAACTCAATAATTCTTCGTCTTATGTTTCGCGTGCAGAAGGAAAAATTCGTTTTTTTATTTCCATTATGTTCTTTTTTAAGATATAGTAAGACATCAGAAACCTTATTTTTATTAAAACATATTGAATTCATTATGACTTTCTCTTCTCTCTCTCCCCTTTTTCTCAGTCCTTCTTCCACTCCCTCGCTTTTTCCTCTCTCTCTCCTCTCGTCGTCTCTTCTCTCTCTGAGAAGTACTTTTTTTGAGTATGTTTTAAAAATTTGGCTCAATAGATATCTTTATATCCGAAGAAGCCAGTCATTGAATTCATTTTTAAGCGTGATTCTGGCTTAGAGAAATGCACTAAACGGTTTAAAATATAAATAGGACCCCCGGATATGTAATATGTTCTATTTGGTATGTTGGGGCTGCGTATTAGTGGTTAATATTTTTTTTTTTTTTTTTTTTTTTTTTTTGAGAAGCGTTAAATATAAGAAAGGATCCTTCGCTACTTTTCTCTCCTCGCCGTCCTGTCCCCCCTCATGTATTAATTGTTTTACTTAACTGCCTCCAATTAGTCTTTCTATACTATATTTATCATTTAACTTATTTTGGTGGATGCAGTTATTTCTATATCCAATATTGTTTTATGGTCTGACTCATTACTATTATTTGGTTTTTTAGGCAACTAGTAGTGGGCTTGATAAGATTACGAGCTGCAGATGCACGTTTGATTTTATAGCCATATTATCTTGTTCATGCTCCTTGTTTTCTGCCCCTGCCACTCTTCAAGCAGAAAGAAGTTTACGGGAAAGTACGCCGTCTTGATCTCAAGCGGCACATTCAATGAAACCTCAGCAAAATTCCAAATGCCATGACTATCTTCGTCACCGGTGTATAGGGCACAGAGTACCCGCAAAGTTTATACTATTTTAAACAAAGCTTATCTATATTAAGTTCTGAATATAAATCGATCACAACAATGCCCCCGTTGCATTTTAAATAGATACAAAGCCATATAAATCTAGACTTTAACGTAATAATTTGGGTCATTTTTTTAACATATATAAAAAATCTCTTCAGCACAATGACCACTGACGCCGATTTACCGTGCCAAAATGGACGCTCCACCCAACTATTCGTCCACATCGCATCACCCCAACACCTCATTGCTCAGCGTGACGACCAGATCTGCCTTCTCATACACCCCGGCTAGAGTTAACGGAGATGGCGGCCCATCCTTTATAGTACGTTGGAATTATGAGAGGGAAAACCTTTCCCTCCTAAGCACCTCTAATTTTCCGGTCAGCAAAATTGCGCCTCAGCGTTAAACCAAGTCGTAACATCCCTGATCGGAGGTGAGCAATTCTTAAACGCCAACTCAATATTTTTAATGTCTACTTTAGATATTAATGGCTAAAAAGGAGTTGAATTCTTCCAGATAAACACTTTCATCTCCTTGCCAATGTTTGCGCGTAAGAAATAAAATGGCCGACAACCCTCATGGACCTGGAGCTCTCCTCTTTACAAGAACTCTACACAGAACTTTTTGATACTCTTTCCACTTTCGGCGAAGCCTTTCAACCATATGAAAAACTCATCACAGCAACAGCGTTTTTACATCTTGGCACATTGTTGCCCGAAAAACCTGATATATTTAGACGTGATTTTAAAAAGTTTTATGACCCTAACATAGATCTCAAAAGACAAATTCAAGAATTTTTACAGAAGAAATCTGAGGGCAGATTAAATAACCCAATCAAAATGGTTATTCCTCAAGCCAATATCATCTTCCAAAAAGCTGCACTATTCATAAAAAAGCCTCAATATTTTCCCCAGCGCCAAAACTTTCAGCAACCCCAACCAAATTATCAAAGAAAAACTTTCAACTATCAGTCAAAGCCGCAAGCACCAGCGTTTCAACCTAGACAAAATTACCAGCGCCAAAACATCCAATTATGTTTCCATTGTGAAAGAACCGGCCACACTACTCCATTTTGTCCTTTTGACCCCTACTGCCGAAATTGTAACGAAAAGCACCGAAGGGGAACTAAGCCAAACTGCAAGGATTCAAGATGGAATCCCAATAACACGAATATTCCTTTAAAGCACGCTCCGATAACTGATCAAATCAAACAAGATATTATAAACAACAGATGGATGGCTACATGCATTTTTAGGCAATCTAATCAGGGTGTGAGACCCAAAACCAGACCAAACTATCAGCAAACGCCACAACAGAATCATAAACCTTCATGGAGAAATAACCAAACGTCTTAGGCAAGAATGGCTGAACCAACAGATGAATATGAAGAAGCTTTAGATATTGATCAAGTGTTTGGAAAACAGAATCAAATGTTTCAAAACATTTTTATGAGAACAATTTCGCCCAAATGAGCAAGAAAACTTGGATCGGTATTTTTTCAATAAGGAGGGCAGAACAACAAGAAACGTCTCCCCTCCGCAATCCTAATTTTCCAAATGGTAATAGCAGTACCACCTCTCTTGGTGATTTAGATTCAACTATGAATGTAATAGGTAATAAAAGCACCATCACTCACACGAATAACTTTTATAATAATGAAATTTTCACAAATGTAAATATGCAAACAACTTATTTAGGTTCACATAGCAAATATAAAAATTATTTAAATGTTCCGCATGAATTAAATTATAAGCAAAACGAAAAAGCAAATTCTTTAACAGTTCTTAAAAATAGCAGAAATAACATTTCATTTATTAAATTAGGCAATTTATTTAAAGCAAATTCTCATTGCTCCTCGAGCACAGCTATGAATGTAGGTCACAATTTGGACCCAAATTTTCAATCAACGCATCTCCAAGTTCCTGATTATTTAAATGTATCGCATCAATTAGTTAATAAGAAATATCCAAATGTTAACTCAAGCACCACTGTTCACGAGAATAGTTTAATTAATTTTCCGCATACATTGATTGATACAGCATATTTAAATGTAAATAAAACAAATTCGCAATGTAATTCTAAAGCAACTATGAATGTAATTAATATTGAAACCATATCTCAGGGTACAGTAGCGTCAGCTATGAATGTTTCGAAAAACGCTAACCCATTCTCTGACAACACTACTGAAGATGACTGCTTTCTTCAGAAAGCATAATGTTAAATTTTTTTAGGTAAAAAGGATTGTTATTGACGCAGTTTATAAATATTATGATATATGATAGTGGAATTTGAAGAATTAAACTATCGCCCAGCAGTTTCGGTAAAAAAGTTAGACACCCATAATTGTCTCATCGCGCTTTAATGACCTGTTGCTTTAAATGGTTCCAAAATCTCCAAACTATCATGATAAACTAAAGCAAAATTATATGAAAAATTGATTCACAACCACCTCCTCACGGAAATCTAAACGCGAATATGAAACGAAGGTTATCTACACAATCGCAAATATGGCAATACGACTCTTTTATTTAATGAATAATGCTAATCAGCCCAAATAATTAATAATGTATCTTAATCCTGCATTTTTTTCTTCAGCAAAGCTCTCTGTGCATAATAACTTATATGTATCCATAATGACAGGTGAGCCATAGGTGATAAATTTCTACTATGACTGACAAATAAAAATGCACTGTTCTAATGTTTTAATAATATATTTGACGCGGAATTTTACACATTAATGGCCCTCAACACGTTTTCATGGTGCAGCAAACCATTAATTAAAACGATAATATATTTCATGTAAGAAGCATAACAGAAGTATGTCAACAATGGTAAAGCTTGAATTCCATTAATGAGAAGTGGAATGTGGAAACTATTTAAGCTTTTCAGAAGTTGGGAAAATAACTTACTTCGCCCAAATCGGGCGACGGTATGGGGTGTTCTCCAAGACAGGTCTAAAGTATACTTTAGACTGATATGAATGAGATTAATGTTAGCAATTCTATAAATTGAGGTAATTTTGGAACGCATTATAGGTCAGAAAATGAAAAAGTTATGACGCAAGTTTTAAAGCAATCACCTCTGGGAGAACAAAAATCCACTCATGAGCTTGCACAAGAATTCACCGCAGAGTCCACTTCCCCATTTCAAAAGAAGATGCGGAATATGGACCTTTCATTTAACCACAAACAACTTTATTTTTCTCTCATTTAATAATCTGATTTACACGATTAATACGGGTCGTGGCAAATTAGCAAAACCGCGAAGCATATCAAATGCACAGTTGGGAAGCAATGGGATAGCAACCGAGTCCAGAAGCGAAATGGATATGCCGCAGTTACAAAATGGAAATGAGAACACAAACGCAGTTGAAAATAGTAAAGTAATGGTGATGAAATTCATAAAAGAGATATGCAGCAAGTAGAAATAGGTTTAGAAATAGATGTTGATTTACAAATGAGAGGTAAGGTAAATAACTCTATTTATATGAATAAATATATAGCAGATGTAAGGTTTGATAGCAGAGCAGGCGCTTTTGATAATGAGATAGCTAACGCAAAGATAGATCATTGGAAAGGTGACAGATTTAACATGGCATATGATACAGTAAGCACAGCGAATGCCAAGGTAAAGAGCAGCGATGGAATATCCATTTCAAATGGTACAAATAGGCAAAGTACTGATGATAAAAACGCGCAACAATATTTTAAAATATTAAATGTACATGGAAAGCGCACGTTTCCATAGAGATATAGCAGAACAAATGTTAAGTGAGACAGATCTTAAATGTAAAAACAAAAATTTTTTGCAGCACCACCAAAAATGAAGGTAATAAATTTTTAAATAAGAATAGCTTAATAGGGCATACTTTTTCAAACTTTCAACATGGTTTTCAAAAATCTTTCTTGGTTTGCAATAATATAAACATTTGATTTCTATGAAGCACGAATCATGTTCATTATTTATTGAAAATTTTTGATTACACCACAATACCTGGATAAAACTGTTCGTATCACTCAAGACTTCCATTATTTTTATATGAACTGAAACAATCTTTTACTATTATACTCCCTTCCTCTCAAAAGGATTTCTCAGATACTATTATCTCTGTTTAATGAAGGCAACAATACCACATGTCTTTATTCAGATTTCTTACACTCTGCTTTTCTTAGCAGTATGGATTTTAACTTTGAACCATCTTTCATGATATTTAGACTCAAAAACTTCTCTACTCTGATTTTGAAAATCTTTCTAATCAAAACCACTAAGTAAGTTCTCATTTTCTTAATCGTAAATGAATTACCCTCTTTTCGATTCAACCTCTAATCTACCAATAATTTACGAAGCACGAGATTTCAGCACAGAATATTTGTTCCCCTT
>JABUQX010121222.1:0-26963 GCA_015478945.1 Trachelipus rathkii
CAAATGCACTTCGTTCAGTTCAGATTGGGTGTTTAACCGTTTCGCATTTATCGTGAAACAACTTTCGCGTTTTCATTGCCGCTAATATTGTCTGGAGGATGAGTGTAGCGGATATGAACGCAGAACAGAAGGCGAACCATTAGGCACTGGAACGTCATACATACCATAATCAAAATGGGTTGTAATATATATATATATATATATATATATATATACTATATATATATATATATATATATATATATATATATATATATATATATATATATATATATATATATATATATATATATATATATATATATATATATATATATATATATATATATATATATATATATATATATATATTATTGAGTTTTAATATTATTCAAAATTCTTAATATTTGTTCAATTAATCGGCAAACTAATCGGCAAAAATTGCCGATGACGATGACGATTGAAAAAAAATATGCCGATTTTGCCGATGACGATGACGATTAATCGTCCCATCACTAAAAAAATGCACATCTTGCAAAAAATAGGAGCCACAAGGTGATGGAGCAAACATAAAGCTTTTTCTTCAATTATCGATGAGGGATTTTTAAGAAGTGAGGAAAGTGTAAACGCAGATAAACTATTCAATTTTATTACCGTTTTAAAAGAAATATCAAATGGAAGTTTTGACTGCAAATCTAAATTCATTTAGAAATTCATAAAGAAATTTAATCAGTCAATGGTACAAATTATAAAACCTATTTATGTCTATTGTTTTATTAGATTTACTCCTTGTTATATCTCCCATTTCAAAATATTTAAAAAGTAAAACCATTGATTATTCTACAGCCTGGAACTTGGTAGAGAAGCTGCTTCAACAAGTAGGAGATAAAAGGAGTGATAAATCCTTTCAGGCTCTGTATTCAAAAACAAATTTTATGCAAGTACGGTTAATAGCAAATTAGAAGATAACAGTATTAATGTAGAAATAGAATTAGATTTCAAGGAAAAAAGAACAAAGAAAAAGGTAATGCCTGGTGAAAAATCGAAAGATGAAGTTCCTGGAATCTCAACTGCTCAAAACTATAAATTGGTCTTTTTCAGTGTTTTAGATTGTGCCAGGACAAGTATCGAAGAAAGATTTAGTCCAAACATAGAAATTTTAAGAAAGATTGTGCTGGATTGGGCCAAAAGAATTTAATGAAATCGTGCTTGATAGTTTTCCTACGGAAGTTCTTCGTAGTATTTCTAAACTTTGTAAAGCTGAAGGAAGTCAGTTATTGATAGATCTGAAACAATTTGCAGATCAGTATGAAAGTTTTACAATGGCTGAAAAAAACTAACATTAAAAGAAAACAAGACAATCTAAATGGAGCTGAAGAAATTTGTGAATTTGACGATGTAAAATCTGAATTTGAAGAAGACGAAAATCTTTATGGTTACTGCTCTGACAATAAACAATGTTTTCGGTGTTTATCATGAACCTTTTTTGTTGTTTTTGAACCATCACAATCTGGATTGTTTACCAACCTATATGTAGCTTACAAGTTTGTACTAACCATACCTTGTACACAAGTCACCTGTGAAAGGGTATTTTCTAAACTTAAAATAGTTAAGAATCCACTTAGATCTACTTTAAGCAAGATCTTATGTCTAATCTTCTTTTCTTGAATGTTATTATAAAGATGTTATTATAGATGAAGTAGCCAGGACCAGGGAAGAACTGGCCAAAAAGCTGTTAGGTTAGTAAACAACCTTTTACTATCACATAATCTTTCTTAGTTTGATGTCTATACTCTGTACCAAGGTGTTGCAGAGACATTTTCATTTTTGTTATAAAATATATTCTACAATTTGTAACAATTAAATCACAATTAAAGAGGACATTGTTTTTCTTTTCATTATGCTTGGTTTTTTATTACCGTTGTGACTTGTGTCCCTTTTTAATATTTACTGAGGTATTACAGAAGGATTTAGACTTTAATGGCTTCAACAGTGTGATTTGGTTGCCTAAAACTAAAAATATTACTATATCTCATTTTTAAGTAATAAAACCACTCGTAATTAATTAGTATACTTATTTTTTTTCTAGAAGGGAACTAGTTTAGGTACGGTATATAAAAATTATATAAATATTTATTGAAAACAACATCAGAAATAGCTTATTTTTTTACTAAACTATTTTCCACCTAACAAAATATATATGTGAGCGTGCTTTTTAATTAAGCATGTAAGCTAATTTTCAAAAATTACATATTATAATCTATTCCTTCTAAATTCCCCGGTAAGGGGCCCTTTTCAATCTTTAGCCGAGGGCCCCCAAAGGTGCAGTCCGGGCCTGATATATATATATATATATATTTATATATATATATATATATCAACAGTAATTATTGAATCTAAAGAAGTTGCTCTAATTTCTCGTAGTAAGTATCGACCAAGTATCGGCCATATTAACCGATACCGATACCGATACGATACCAAATGGCCGATACTGCCGATACCGATACTATCGGTACATCCTAATATATATATATATACTTATATATATATATATATCTCTAAGAAACGAATTTGGCGTGTTGTCACAAAGTACATAAATTTTTTTCAGCAGCACTACAACACGAAGCCACGTTAAACTCACTAATGATATAGTAACGTTTTCTAAGAAATAACCTAACAATTTTATTTGATACAAAAGTGAAAAGAAAATTGTTTTGCAATAAAAGAGCTTCACAGAAATCACAATTATTTATTTAAAAATTAAATCTATGTAACCTGTCTAATATATATATATATATATATATATATATATATATATATATATATATATATATATATATATATATATATATATATATATACTATATATAACTATATATATATATATATATATATATATATATAAGGCAGGAGAATTATTTCGAAAAGTATTAGACTTACGGAAAAACAAATTACATATTTAGGAATCAGCGTATAAAACTTGTATATATAAAGTCGTTTATGATTTAAAACTAACGAACACCCTAGAGTAGACCGCATAGATATCGGGAGTCGGTCTCTCGGCCTCTAGCCGTGGGACGACGGGGGACTTCGTCCCCTCTGTCCCCCTCGGCTCCGGAGAGCTAAAGTGAAGTTTATATATATATATCACGGCCCATTAGGGAGCTCGAGCCGATGGGGACAGACTCGTCCACCTAGAGGCCAGTTAGCTCTGTCTCTGCGATTTTTAAGGTGACTAGATTAGTTTTTAAATCATAACGACTTTACATATAATAATACGCTGATTAAATACTCTTCGAGCTATTTTCTATGCTGTAATCAAATACTTTTTTTTTTTTTAGCATGCAGACCCTTTTTGCTTTATACGCTGATTCAAAATATGTAATTGGTTTTTCTGTATGCATACTATATATATATATATATATATATATATATATATATATATATATATATATATATATATATATATATATATATATATATATATATATATATATATATATATATATATATATATATATATATATATATATATATATATATTTTTCTTATATATATATATATATATATATATATATTAACAACGTTACCGTTACCCGCCAATTTTACGATATTTTTATAAACGGCATATTTCGTTGTTTTCATATATTCTTTTTTACGTTTCAATTTTTTTTTTTTTTTTTTTTTTTTTTTTTTGGCGTTGATTCATTAAATTTATATATGAGAGAAGTTTGGCAACACTGTTCTAGTACTTTGACATGGGGCCTAAAGATATTAAAAAAAACCGATTATCGGAAAAAAATATCGATATTTCGTCAGAATCTGTTAAACTCAACTATTACCAATTTTTTTCAGATGAGTCTGACATTCCCTTTGATTTTGATGATTTTGACGATAACGACTTTTTATACTATGAAAACTATGGCTATCCATGGGTATGTTATTAATATTATTATTATTATTATTATTATTATTATTATTATTATTATTATTATTATTATTATTTTAAGGAAATTTAAATCGACGTCAATTTTAACATGCTTTTTGTAACTTTTTTCTATTCTTCTAAATAATTCTTTATTTTCAGAAGAAAATTTATTAAGGACTATTCTAGAATAAAAGAAGTTGGCCACTTGCTAATATTAGCCACTAATAATATTTTACCTCTGTATACTTTGATGATTACGATTAACTATCTATTTATATGCAGTTTACAAATAATAAATTTCAAAATATAAAAAACATAAAATTATTTTACTTTAATTGTAAAGTTTAAAAAAAAAAAATAATTTCAATGAAAAATCAAAAAGCTTACATTATTTTGCAAATATAACTATTGTCAGGAATACTAGATGTACCAGCAAAACATTCAAACATTCGTTCATTTCATTAAATTTCCCATTAATGTCTGGCTTAAGTATTTTAATAAAAAGACATTCTGCTATACGAAGATAGTTGAAATTTCCAACTTGAATTAAAATTTTAAAACAACTAGCATTTTCAACTGTAGGAGGGGATTTGTTTGCCATCATGTAATGCTTCCATATTTTATCGCGTTTATACCTGTGTTGCATTATTCGGGTTCTTAAAGTGTTAGTTTTGTATCCCACATAAGAGGAATTATATCCTACTTTTTTTATAATTAAAGTGATACGCAACATAACTTCTATTATTCTCCGATCAATGATCACGGGTACTAAAATAGGACGACACTTGTCTCGATTTGTAACCAACATTTCCAGAGAAGAGCAGAAATTAAACATAATTGTCAAAGAACATGTTAAGTCAGAAAAATGAGTCCATGTAAGAAGCTACTACAAACCGAGATGAGTGTCTTCATATTTTAGTACCCGTGATCATTGTTCGGAGGATAACAGAAGTTATGTTGTGTATCAGTTTAATTGTTAAAAAATAGGATGTAATTCCTCCTATGTGGGATACACAACTAACACTAAGAACCTGAATTATGCAACAGGCATAAACCCAGTAAAATATGGGAACATTACAAGACGGAACACAAATATCCTCCTACAGTTGAAATTGCTAGTTGTCTTAAAAATCTTATTTCAAGTTGGTAATTTCTACCATCTTCGTGTAGCAGAATCTCTTTTTATTAGAAAACTTAAGCCAGACATTAATGTGAAATTTAATGAAATGAACGAATGCTTGAATGTTTGAGTGTTTTGCAGGTACACCTAGTATCCCTGATAATTGTATTTGCAAAATAATGTAAGCTTTTTTTTTATTTTTCATCGAAAATATCTTTTTAAACTTCACAATTAATGTAAAATAATTTTATGTATTTTTGTATTTTTAAATTTATTATTTGTAAACTGCATTATAAATAGTTAGTTAACCGTGACCATGCCTGAAGTATACAGACGAAATATTGGTATAATATTAAAGGCTGTAATTTCTTTTTATTCTAGAGCAGTGTTTCCCAAACTTTTTCTTTTGTGACCCTGTTATTTTATTTTTCTTTTGTGAACCCCTTCGTGGAAATTTTTATTGCTTATTGATAAAATGAAACATTTTAATGTTCAAAGATATTTTATTAATTATTAAAGTATTAAAAATACTTACAAAAATGTAAAACAACAAAAAGTATTAATGGTAGGTGTGATGCTGTTTCTTGTCAACTAGAAATTTAAGGTCCGTTGAAAAAGATGACGACTTTATTCTTAAATCTGGTTCGACATCTAATCGGTTTCTGTATTTAATTTTTAGAGAAACAAGTGTCGAGAAGGTTGTTTCACATTTGTAAGTTGTGACAAAAGGCCTTAGAAACTTTATTGCCTTTTTGTGTCAAAAATGGATAGTCAAAAACCATCAATGGTATTTTGTCGAAGCTGTATCTAAGTTCTCTATCACAAGACAGCTCAATTATGAATCCAATAATTCTATCTCTGATTCTATATTAATTATGAAACGGTTTCTTATCCATGATTTGCACCGATGAATTGGAGGAAAATATTCCTTCAGATTTGTCTGCAATCCTATCAAATGTTCCTTGAGAGCAACTGAAATTTCAGCATTCATGAAACTAACATTGTACCCTTTTTGCACTTCAGTTAGCTTCATAAAAGCATTATAATTTCCTGTTTAAACACGATGGGTCCACAAACACACCTTTTTAATTGCAGCTTCCATCTTCTCTTGCACTTTAAATATAGTTACATTGTTGCCTTGTAACGAAGGATTTAATTTATTTAAAAAATCAAAAATGTCACAAAGGTAGGACAACTTAATCAATCAATTAGCATCACTAAAACTATCTTTAAATTCAAATATTGCATCCTTAGCCGTTGGGGATGTTGGTTTAAAAGAATTAAAATTTCTCTAATTTTAAAAAGTCTCTTCAAAACATTCCCTCTGGATAACCATCGTACTTCGCAATGTAAAAGATGATACTCATGTTCATTACCCATTTCTTTATATAATGCAGTGAATAACCCGGTATTTAGGTGACGATGTTTAATAAAATTTATAAATACTCAGGCCTACGTATTTTTTCCAGTCAATGTCATTTCGATTAATACAAGTGTCAATCAAGTTATAAATTTCTTCTGCTGTTCTTGTTTTCAATGGTTTGCAAAATAGAAATTCTTCATTAGATGTATTCTCAAAGTCATATCTCACAAAACACATTAAATTGGCATTGTCCGATATGTCTGACTTTTCATCTACTTGAAGAGAAAACAAAACTGCACCGTTTTAAGTGACCTACAACAGCTTCTTCGATATTATCTGCTATTTCCATGTTTCTACGCTTCGCTGTGTTATTTCAGTTTTTATATATAGTGTTCTTTGCTTACTAATGTTATATTCGGTCAAGAGGATACTCTCATCCCGACCACTAAAGACAATTTATTCTCACCCAGCTTGTAGCCTAAAAGAGTGTAAATTGTATTAATAATTTCAATATAAGAAATAAATATTTTTACTAGATAGTTAAAAAATAAAACCATTATGTTGTTACCTTTTACCTTTTACCTTATTCTATTTTTTTTTAAACTTACTTGTGACATTATAGACTGTTAATTTTACTTCATACTATACAGAAAGTTGTAAGTAAAGTATAATCTTACTAATTATTGCATTAATAATATTTTATCTATGAAACAATATATAACTATATTATTATTATATATTTTATATATATATTAATATATTATTATATATATTATATTAATTAAATTATTATTTATACTCATTTATTATTATTATTATAATTATTTATTATTAATATTATTCTTATTATTTTTAAAAATAATTATATATTATTATTGTTGCTTGTATCATTATTTACTTATTATTTAATTATATATTTATTATTATTCTATAATATTTTATTATTATATATTTCATTAATATTATTATTATTTATTATATTTATATATTTAAGTTAGTAGTAGTAGTAGTTAGTAGTATTAGTAGTTAGTATTATATTACTTTCAAATGTAAAACAGTATTATTATTATTATTATTATATTATTATTATTAATAATTATATATTATTTATTATATCTATTATTATTATGATTAATTTATGATATTATATTGATATAGTCTAATTGTCCACCTACTACACCGATTATATTATTTATTATTTAAAACTATCGATTATATAATTCATTGTTGTGTGTATTATTATTATGTATATAATATCATTATTAATTTTTAATTATTACTCATTAGTAATCATTATTGGCGAAAACCTCTTAAGAAGAGTTAATAGTGATCCAATTGTAAAGTTTAATTATCTGATAATATTTATATATATTTTTGAGTATTGATTATGATATTAGTGGGTGGAACCATTATTTGGTTTTATTAAATATTTGCATTTTTTCGTTGTATATAATTAGTGTGTGTTGATAAGCCAGATAATAGTCAAATTAGATAACAGTAGTCAAGTCAGCTAAGTGAATAAGTGGCCTAGGCAATTATGTTATGCGTTATTTTGATTTATTAATATTAATCCTATTATTCAATATTATATTATTTATAAATGTATATTATTATTATTATTATTTTTATTATTATTATTATTATTATTATTATTATTATTATTATTATTATTATTATTATTATTATTATTATTATTATTATTATTATTATTATTATTATTATTAAAAGAGAAAGGAAGACAACTACTTCTTACTCCTCAAAGCTATTAGAAAATTTAATTTTAATTGCAGAAAATAAAGCAACATATTTTTAAGTACAATAACTCATTAGATTTTAAGGAGTTATAAAATGTATATATAATATAGTTTGCCAGACGTGATATGATGACAAAAGTGATATTGAGGCACAGACTGAATATCGTGTTTCTGAGCAGTTGTACTTTCTAGAAAGGTAAGCCGGCAATAATAGTAGTGGTGTAAATGTAACCTAAATGAGTGGGAATGAAAATGTTTGTTATGCTTTTGTTTATTAGTATTTTGGTATATTTCTGTTTAATAATTAGCTACTTTTCTTTCTGGCAGATTCTAATTACCGAGATTATTCAGAGATTGTTTAAAAAAGGTGTAGAAACTGGTAAACTAAAAAGTGATACCGATTTTAGACAAGATGCTAATGGCATATGGTGCAAGTATATAGTTACATAATTTTTATATGATTTTTTTTATATTTTTTTTTTTTTTATTTTTTTTTTTTTTTTTATTATGTTTTGACTAGATAAGAAAGGGTCTAATATAAACGGATGAAAATAAGGGAATTGTTATAGTATTTTATTTAGTCAGAGATGGTAGTATATGAAAGTACTTTAACTTTATGAATTTTATTTATACATTTTATATTTTTTTTTATTTTCTTTTTAATTCTTTATTAAGTTTAAAATTAACTTAGAAAAATCTTCGTGTGTGTAATATTTTTCCTGTAATATAAACATTACTTCAGGAATCAATTTTAATTTCTCAATAATTTTGGTTGAATCAGCATGTAATAGAAATCTCAAAACTTACCCTAACGAAATAATAATAAATATATAAAATTCTAATTTTATAAAAGCCGACTATATTTTTCATTTTTGTATTTGAAGAGAGTTTAGTTGAGTCAGCCAGTTCACCTTGTCCTCTCTCTAACATTTCTCTATTAATGAATTATAATTTCATATTGCAATGCAGTGAAAAGATGTACAAATAATATTAATGCATATATCTTTAAAAAGTAATTTGAGGTTACAATACTTTTTACATTTCTTATATCTAGTATGAGATTATCTCGATTTCAGTCAGGATCAAACCTCACGTGAATGTTTGAAGAGCCTTAGAGTGATTCAGAACATCGCGCAGGAGTCTGTCATCTACTATATATTTGGGAGAGAGCGAAAGAGTGTTGGACTCAGAACCATACCTCTCCAGAGTTCTTGATGAGAGTTCAAGTGGGCCAATGGAGTACAGCTTCATTTCCTTTCTTTAAAGCATTATAGAAAAGCAAGTTAAGGCTAGTAGCAGTACTCTTTATCCTGCCGAATTTGAAGAGAAATTTATGGATTCAATGTTCTTAATGCTAATATCCAATTTGTGAAAAAAAGAGAGGTTAGGCATGTTGCCACTCAAATTTCCCAGGCACTCAGATTTGTTATTAAAAAGAAGTAAGTCTTGATGAAAAAAGCTAAACAATAATAAATAAGCAATAAAAGCAGTTAAATTTGGCACTAATAATAGACAATAAATAATAAATAAGCAATAAAGCAGTACAATTTTGCACTAAGACAAAAACGTTTAGAGAGCTCATAACTTGAATTATTTTAGTAGTAGATACGAACTTCTCTAAGATTTTTGGCCATTTTGGTAGAACTCTGAAGATTTTATGTTTACTGGATTCAGTTCCATCCATTCCCAAATATTTTAGAGAATTTAATGGAAGCATATTCTACTTCAAAATTTATGAGGTTCATCACGACCCTCTCCGAGATTTTGAAAGTTTATAGGGTACCCTCATCTCCCAAATGAGAGTGGTACGCATGGATCATTGACTTTATTCATGAGTTACCAAATTTTTATATTAAAAAGACCTGAAATAAGTTCTTGGGCGAGAAGCTCCAGTTTCCCTTTGTTTACATTGTTACAAAATATTATCAAATCATTGATTTCTTACTCTCATTTCGACCATATAATGAGTAAACTAATACATATACACAATGACCATTAATATTTAATATTACATACTACGAATATACTATATATAATCCTAACATCAGTGAGTTATGATTATAATATAATGTCAATTATAACCTAATCACATTACTTAACCTATTAATTATATCAATTTATCACATTTACGGTTATCTAACATACTTAAATATATCTTAATATTATATATATAACATTACATCTTACTATATTATATTATATATATGTTATACCTATATATATATATATATAACATATACTGCACAAATGCCCTTAATATCGAGATGCATATATTATGTCAATTAAAATATTATTGAATTGTAGAGTCTTAAGTGAATATATTTTGCCCACACCAACCTTAACAAACACCTACTAAACCCACCACCCACCACCACCCCCCCAATAATTACAGAACATTCTTTAGGACAAAAAATAAAAACTAAATATAAATTATTATCATAGATTTGTAAATACCCAAAATAAACATAAATTTACCCGGCTCAATTGAGAACCTATATAGAATAATGTAAGATGAGACTGTCATGTAGTAGGCTAATATACCTATAGGACACCAGTTTATCTTATGACTATATATATATATATAATATATATATATAACCTAAATCCTAAATTGTATTTGTACCTTAATTATTATTACTTTAAGAGCAGTAAAAATATAATATATACCCCCTATATATTAGTATATGAGCTCACCAAATTTATATACGTTTTCGCTATTAAAGAACATGATACATCATTCAATAAACATATGAAAGTTGACGACAGATACATCACCAAATAAACATTTGTAAACAGAAGACAAATATTAATAATATTTCTTATTTTAAATAAAAAAATAAAGTAGAAACAAAAAAAAAGAACAAAACATATAAAAAAAAACAGAAAAAAACTTTGAAAAAATAGAATAAGTTATCATTTTGAAATTATTATACTAACATGTTAAAAATGAATGTCCCGTTTATTTATATCTTCGTGCGCTTTTTATCTGATAACAATATAATTCACCTAGAAATACCATTCTGGTAATTCTCCCCACACTCATTCCTAGTCCATTTTTGTCTTCAACGTGAATTGTTTGTTTGAGTGTTTTGGGGTGATAAAACACCAAGGTGAAAGACAAACTTAAGAAATATTTAGATAATTTAATGACTCCAGTATTGCATCTCTTCACAGTTCATAACTTATAGAGCTTTAAATTGTATCCTATCCCACGTTGGAATAGACATATATATATATATTCTATCTATATATCTATATATTATTAATATATATATATATTAATCTATAATTGGATTAATATACAATTTTAGATATATCTCTTACTATATTATATATTCTATATTCAACTTATTTTCCATACATCTACTTCATATATATATATTATTATATATATTATTATAATATCTACTTAACTTATATATTCTACTATTCTATGTTATCTACTGATATATACATACTATCTACTCTTATATCTATTATATATATCTCTATATATCTATTTATATAATATATATATATATAGGTCCTATTTTGTTTTACGAAAAAACGAATCATTTTTATTATAGGTTGGGGTACTAGGTAGAGTAATCACTCTTATGAGTATTATTTCCACAACCCTCTTAGTTATCTATTTGATTGAGTAATCTAAGTAGCTATATAAATGTACCATAATACTACCCTGTTAAACTATATATATGAGTTGGCTAAAGTTGGTGTTTTGTGTGTGATTGTAGAATAGTGTAAGATAGTGTGTATAATATAATATCTTGTATGTTTAACATTGAGGTCGTAAGAAACTGCATGCAAATTGTGAGTAATTAACAAATATATTATATTACTTTTAATTAAGTAGTTAATTAATTACAAGCATTTAATAGGTAATTAGTCAGTAATTGCAGTATAACCTTCTACATTGCCCCCTTTTTATCGAGGAGTGATTGTTCGCCCAGATTAGCTGACTACTATTAATATATATTATTATCAATAATCGATAATATCACGGGATTTAAAGTAAGGAGGATAGCGAAATCTCGTAGTCAGCGAATTTATTCTTTGAATTTGATATTGGTCTACTATTTACAGTCATTATGATGCTTGCAATACTATGTCCTTTTTAATAAATTTAATTTTTTTTATTTGAGATTAATTTATCATCCCGTAGATTAAAAAAAGTCCATTACCTGATTTTCCAAAAACCCCCCCTCCTTATAACACCCCGACTGTTGGATTACATTGCACCCCTCCGTTTGTTTCTTTCTATTTTTTTTCATTTGACTGATAATATATATATCAGAGATTTCTATATACTTATCAAACCCATGTTTGTTAAAACCATGTTCATATTGAAGAATAATATCCTATAAAATAGATTAGCAATTTATAGGTTCATAGGCTTTTCAGTCTCTTCGAGCAGAGTTTATGTAAATATTAAGAATTTCATGTCGATAAATTTTAATATATATTTTATCTAAATGATAATACAATACATATATTATATATCTATAATATATACTCATTATCTTATATATATATATAATATCTATATTAATTTATAATATATCTAACTAATAATATATATAATATATATTATTATATATTATATATATTATATATATTTATAATATATATATATCAAGTATTTTATATTAATTATTCATATAACATTTACTAAAATTTTTTGGAAATACTTAAATTTATAATTAATAAATATTAAAATTATTAATATATCTAAAAAATAATATTATATATACTCTTAATGATGGAACCGGATGTCAAAATTTGACTTTGCGGATGCGGATGCGGATACGCTGACCCTGAAGAAGAGGAGGATGCGGAACATCTGAAACCGTATGTCAATAGAATAGGGATGCGGATTTATGCGTGATAGCGGGATGTTTACTCTATGAAAGTTTGAATATAAATAATTATATCTATATATATCATTATTATCTATATTCTTTTATTATATTATATATATATATTATATCTATTATATATATATATTCTATATATATTATATATAACTATTATATATCTATATTATATCTTCTCTTAATATCTCTCTCATACTATCTATTTTCATATTTATATTATTCTATATTATATATATTATATATATAATTTATTCTATCTCTTTACAGCTGTCTACTACACTCAAGGAGATGACCCTATCTACAAGGATGGAGGTGTTGTCACGCCAAAATTTCATCATACGCTACTCGCAAATTAACGTCTCTCTCAGTATTGAGCCAGACGCTCCAGGCTTTCAAAGTAAGTGGCAGATTAATAATTTCAGCATAGATTACACAGAAGAATTAGGAGATGGAAATTCGCACAAAAAGAGTGGCGAAGTGCCCCCAAGACGCAAGCACGGGGCGCAGTTTGTAACTACCTCTCTCGGAGTTACTTTTTAACAAATAATCTCTTACACAAACTCGTGCTGACAAGACGTACGAGTCAGGGGCGGTTGTGCTCTTACGACGGCGTCGTAAAGCGTCGGTGGTATTGTGGATGCTGGAAAGAATCAAATCTCTGGTCCGACGCCTCGACCACGCCCTGTTCGCTCCGCTCCAGTGACTCTATATACCAACAGTATAGCTATTAAATCCACACACAATCCGCGCTGACGAAAGTATAGAGGCTCAAGTTGAATGGAGTAAGTACAGAAACTAGTTTTGGTTGCTTTGACCCTAATCCAAACCATTGTGAACGCCAGCTGCAGCAAACACGACTTTTTTAACCTCACCGAGAAATTAACTAGAGAGAGTACTTGTCTATAAACACAGGGCAGGATATACTTTTCTTCGTAATCATGTGCATAAATAAAGCATAGAGAAGTAAATGATGAGAGAAAATAAATATTCGTTCTGCCGGCAGTATATACAAGAACTCACCATTTCTATGAGGCCACGCCTAAACGCAACCGTATTTGAATGTGAAGTTTAATCAAGATAATTTTTATATTAGTTAAAGATAATATAAAGTAGAGCGAATAAGGATTGTATTTAATATTGTCAACAGAGAGAATGATGAGAGATGAATCCCGATACGAAAGATATAATAGATAGTAAATAAGAAGGATATTAGAGAAGTGGAGATATTCTGTAGTAAAATGATTTGTATACGTTTTATAAAAAATTGATTTCATCAAGGTTGGACGACCCAAAAACGGAAAGTATCTAATAATTCCAATAAGAATCAGTTACCGAGATAAATCGGTAAGAGTCTAAAGTGCGAGAGGCAATTCTAATATTGAAGTAAATAGAAGGATGAAAGAATTACGATACGAGTTGAAGAGCGAAATGGGGTCTAGATTCATACGAGATCATAATGAATCAATAGATGGATTAAAAGAGTTAGATGTGCAGTGAGATCATTATGAAATAGTAAGTAATAAAATAGTAGGAGAATAATGAACTAATGATCCTGATGAATACCATCTATTACTATAGATAAAATAAGTACGAAGTCCGCCAATCTCACATCAACCAAATCAAGACGATAATTGACGCGACTTGAAAGAAAGCTAGACAATTATAATGATTCAAAGAGAAGGGAGGAAAACTCCAAAGAATGGGAGATTCGGAAGAAGTTACAGATGACGAAGCGTGCCCATACCCGGTCAAATTGCTATGGATATTATCATGCGCCCACTAATAAATCATAGATAATAAATAATATATAATAATAATAATAATTAGAATAATATAATATCAATGTTCTCTCTCGTATATGTGATATCTATGATCGACAAACCGATAAATTGTATAACGTAATAATGAAAGTATGAAACCTCTACGAGATTAGGGCTCCGCAGAAGATCTGATGCTAATTTTGCCCGAGAGAAGCTTGTAATGGTGTATCTGAAGAAAGTAAGTATGAGATGAAGTGATCCAGATGAAGTTATACATGAGATGTAGTGAGTGAGAAGGGTTTCAATATGAATTCTAGATAGAGGAGATCAAGTATGTAGATATATCAAGCGGTTTTGATCGATTAGTTACGAAGGTCACTAAGTAGCGGTCAACTAAGGAAACTTTTCTTGGAATAAAGTTGGAGCAATTGTGAGATAGCTTCACCTAACTGAAATGATGAAATGTGTAGTTATTAGAGATCTATAAAAAATACTATTGTAGAACAGATGGTGCTGGAATCAGGCACGTCATATGCACATTCCCTCAACTCGGGGACGATGCCAAGCAGCGACACCTCTGGCTATTGAATAATACATCGAAAGAGCCTATGAATCCGATCCAGGTAGGTAGTTCTAGGCTAAGCAATAGAGATCAGCCATGAGTAGGTATTAAGGAGGATGGTTAGGAGTGTATGCAGATACAGACTATGTGGGCTTGTAAGTTAGATGGATATAATAGAGAGCCGAAGAAGATTAGAAATTACATTCAGTTTGAGGAGGTTAGCAACAGAGCCATCAGATCGAATAAGAGGAGGAATAGGATGATTTACACAGAAACTGTTAGAGATGTTTTTGGCAAGAGGCAGAAAGATTTTGTCAGTAGGAGAACCAAGAAGTTAGCGCACTTTCGTTTGTATCAAAGCCCGCTTTGCTCGTAGAAAGTATCCTGCAAAGATATTAACACACACACACCACACACATATATATATATATATATATATATATATATTATATATATATATATATATATATATATATATATATATATATATATATATATATATATCATATATAATATATATATATATATATATATATATATAATATTATATATATAATATAGTATATATATATTATATTATAGTATATATGATATATATATATAATATATCTATATATATATTTATATTATATATATAATATATATATATATATATATATATAATATGTATATATATATATAATATAAATATATATATATGTATATATATATATATATATATATATATATATATTATATATATATATATATATATATAATATTTAATATAATATATAGATAAAATATACCATACATATATCATTAGATAGTAGGATTAGATTTATAGATATGGCATAAGTCAAATAACTAATATAATATAATAAAGGATAAATTGTTTATTAAATTCTCTTAGCATTCATATGATAATACAAAATAACACTACAGTTCTCAATATACAGTTTTGATTTTTGTCTACAATGCAGACGAACTTACCAAGTTTTTTGGTATTCTTGGTAAAAATAATCAGTGGGGAGCGATGAAGCTCATTATTGTAATGCTTAACTACATGGAATATTTTGAAGATGCCCTTTTCAAATCATCAGTACAAAGATCTAAATATATCTTTATTGTGCAAGTCAGTATAAGGAATAATTTCCCTATTATAAAATTATATACATTGCACCTATTTGAACAAATGGGCAATAGTAAACTAACTTGGAAAATTTTTTTAGGAAACTGGATTGGACCTAGAAATAGGGATGAAATATTTACGGATAGGTTAAACGATTTTGGAGGGAAAACATTTGAAGCAAGTTCCATTTGCGTAGATTTTCCTCTCATGTATGAACTGCCAAATGGAACATGCGTAGGTTGTAACCTAGACGCATTATTGATAATAATATATGTTATGAAGAAGAATTAAACATCAAGCTCCTTGCATATGGTTATGTAATTGTTCGATAGCTAGAATAATAAATAATTAAAAGAAAGGCTGGAAGAATTGAGAGGAATATTTCCGAGTCAATAAGATTCAAATAAAGAGAAGAAAATATGAAATTCGATTAGATGGAATGTGAATTAACAGAGGTAAAAATTACAAGTATTTATGTTCAGGTATTGCAGAAGATAGGAGATCTTAGATGAGGTTATTGATAGTTTCTATTATGGTATTATAGATAAAAAGAAGATTATATAATTTATATATGAAGGTACTGAGGTGATGCTGGGTAGGGCGCGGTATTTTATAATATAATCTAATGAGAAGTCTGCCAAATATTGCTAAATATAGCTTTACTATAATATATAAATATAATATATAAATATAATCATATTAATAATATAGGTATCAGAACTTGAAGTATAATAAAAAAATAATATATATATATATTTTTTGCCTTATTTATCTTGTACAATTATATTAATATTTAATATATATAATATATTAAATTATCACCATGAACAATTACATCAAGAATTCGCCATTTTTTCAGTTAAATATATATTAAAATTTATACGCTTTTATAATTTATTATTTCATTTGCAAAAAATACTTTTAACGGCAGAGAGAATTAATTATAGCATACTGTCCAGGAACGAATAATAGGACACATGATGCCAGCTTTAGTAATTAGATCATGAACGTAATGCGGAGGATCTATACTTAACACTGTCAAATTACGTGGTAGAACTACTGTACATATGATCAAATCGGTAGACGCTGTGTCGATGGTTCGATGTCCTGGTTCGCGGGAGTGAATATGTTTCTCCGTCTTATTACTTTAGTGCATAATTTGTCGCAAGCAGTGCTGGCCAATGTCTTGCTATATTATTGACTACTAAGAAAAATGAAATTTATATATATATATATATAATATTATCTATATATTATATATACTATATTTATATTATATATATATATAATATATAGTATAATATATAATATATATAAGATCATATAATTATTATACTATATTATTATTATATATATTATATATATAATATTATCTTACTAAGTAATATAATACTATATAATATTATTATTCTATATATATATATATATATATATTATTTATATCTATCTTATATTATCTATAATAATGCTATATTAGACTGGTCCTTATATATGGAGGTTAAATATTTTTAAATAGTATATATCTAATTAAATATAATAATATATAATAATATATTATATGCTAACACTATTACAACCATATATTGAAATATTTTAACATATATTTATATATCGAGGAGAGGCGACATTCCTGCAACTTCCGTGTGCGTACCCTCGATGATATGCTAAGAGATTAAGAGTGATAGGGGTCTACCATAGAGAATGATTGTGAGTTATAGGTGTCATTATGTGATGGACTTTCTATAAATGGAATTAATATTCTCAACAGTTCATTTATTGCTACACGATTGTCAATAAATGAATTACTATAGACATGATATGACTTGAAAACGAAAATTTGTTATAGTTATTTAGAGTATTTAATTATGAAAAGTTCTAAGGCTAGCCCCATGTAAAATGGGTGTGACTTCTCTATTGCTATAGATTGTGCAGAGAACGCAGTCTGATGAATGATATAATTAGATTATATACAACTGAAATTAATGATTTAAATCATATATAGGACAGCAGAAACGTATATTATATAATATGTTTAGAAGCGAATAGTTTAGAATTGAGATGCACAAAAGTGGCCAGTTGAAGATAAAGAGACTATAGATAAAGAGTATATATTTGTGAAGTATTTATTGACAAATACTTGAGTAGTACTACTTATGAGAGTATTTATCGTATTTACCCCCGTTTAGGTATATATATTATAGTAAACATAAATTGTACTGTCTAATTCGTATATTTTATACGATAATTCCAAAAGATTCATGAGAAAGTTATCGTATTTACCATGAAATGAGATAATAATTTAACCAATAGCAGAAATAGAGGTATGATACATTATTATAGATTAAAAGTGGTAGTATCTAGGTAATATAAAAAGAACCTTAAGGATATACATTATTTTGACATAATTTATCATAATTCTAACATATAATGCTTATAATAATATAACATTTATTAAATATAATTATGTAGCTTATAAAATAAGTTATAGTGGGATATATATATACATAATATTATAATGTCTTAAAAATAAATTAAATTATTAATAATAATAAAATTATAATAATATATAATTAAGTAATTATAAATATAATTAATAATTATAATATCTAAAATATATAATAAAATAATAATTATATAAATATTACTATAATAACAAATAATAGGTTAATTATTTTATTACCTAATTAAATGAATAATAAATAAATTATATATTATAATATGAGTAAAGGACAGTAACTATCTCCATCGTTATCAATAATCTAGATTTCACTGTCTGCAATACTCATACTATCACACTACAGTTACTCTAGATGAGGAAAGCACGAACATGTCACCTGTCGAAAAAGGAACTAAAACCGCTCGTGGATGCTTTGCATAACTATTGTCTTATAGCCTCACTTGTATTACGCTACTCTAAGATATTTGAAACCCTACTCTATAAACTCTACATTATCATTAGATAATTAATCACTAGGAGTCTCATATCTTACTTATTTTACACTCCCGATTGCAGTTACGAGACTTTCGCGCATCGATGTCACTTCTGGCGATATACACTTTTACTTCTAAATCTAGATATCTTATGGTTTTTTTTCTGATTCTAATCCAGATGAATGTTAGATGGGAGACTTAGCGTGGTGGACGCTTCTGCTATAGACTCCAGATTGACTCAGAGTGTAACTAGGTCAAGCTATCACTGCTCTCATCAAAAGCTCCTCATCAATACATTTGGTTTCCTCCTTCTCTTTGCTTACTTATGTCTAGTTTTATTTCAATCATAAGCTCAATATAGTCTGTAGTGTGAACATCCGCGCAGAGACCCACTTCTTCATTTTACTCTAAATCAATAGTAAGTGATACCAATCAAACACAGGATCAATGATCTACCATCTCCACATACCTCATATTAACTAATCATACATATTACATATAATGCATCAACTAACCTCACAATGCACACATAAACAAAACAATCTAATCCAATCGAGTATGAACAGATGAATCAAGCTCTATATCAATCTTAACATCATCACATATATCATATCTAGCTATATACAATAATATCCATAATTTTATTTAATACCACAATATTATAATCTAATATTCAGATTCACTCTAATTTTCAACTCGACTGACAATTAGGAGATATCTTCTGGCGAGAGTGTGGTCGTACTCAACAAATTTTTGTGAATATAATATTCAAAATATTCCATATATAACACAAACTATTACAAATGTGTTTCATCGTCTCTCTAAGACACTCTTCTACTATTTATACTATAATATATTCAGTACAAGTATCTACTATACTCAGATCAGTCTCTCTTGTTGCCACAATAATATAAACCATTTGCATAATTAACAATAAATATAATTATAAATAGTCTATTAGAGAATACCTCACCTCACAGGATTGCTTCAAACGACCGAGTTCATCCAAAGGTATAATTCTGGGAGTTCTGTTCTCTATGAGTCTGAGTGACTTGAGACTATTTTTTTCCTCTTCTCAGTTCGCTCCCATGTCTATTAAAAACATACCGACGATTGCATAAAACTCATGAAAATGACTTTTGTGATAGCGAAGTAATGTGCTTATGATGTACTCTGAGTGTGTCAGGAGTGGGGCATTCAGATAGCGTTGATTTCTACTATGTTAAAGGACATTAATTGGTATAGTTCAGGTAGTACAAGAGAGCAAATTATAAAGGATTATAACATGTTTGTAAACTTTTCCAAAATACAGATATTTTCCACAAGTATACTCAGCATGCTGCACAAATATACCGTCGTTTTATTATTATTTTTGCTATGCTTAAAATGGTTAAAACATGGAGAGTTAATATTATTAATAATATTTATTTACTATATATATAATAATAATATATAGCTATATATATATTATGAGTATATATAATATTAACACAAAACTATAACTAAATACGATAAAATATATTTATATTATATAATTTATAAACACAAAAATATTTCGTGTACGATACTGATAATATTTTATTTTCTAAAAATAGACATTACATATTTTAATATTTTATATATATTATATATATATATATTATAATATAATATTATAGTAGATAATATATAATAACATATATATATATAAGTATCTACCTTAGAAGCTATAGTCTATGCAAAAAATTTTAAATTAATAACATATTATATATTATAAATAAATAAGAAGTATTTATATAGATTATACAAATAATAAAATTAAAAATTATTACAACTGTATATTAAATAATAATAGAGTACCAGAAAAAATTTTACTTTACAATTGATAACATAATTTGGAGCATAATCTTGTAAGTTAATATATAGCTTTCCATAATATATTATCCACCAGTATATGCAACACCTATATATAATATATAATATATATACAAATAATAATATATTATCATAATATAATAAAAATTATATACCACAGTTTGTTGTAATATCGTAAAAGACCTGATAAGTATCGTAGAGTTTGGATGGAGTGTATAATGATATAAGACGTATCGTTTAAATGTTAATATAATATAGCAAATATAAAATCTTATCAGTTACTAATATGTTCATAACCTATAATAAGCGTAATCAAGTATAGCTCCCTTCATCTTGGGTGTTCCTCCTTCTCTTGTTACGTTGACTTTAAGCAAGTTTTCTCTCTTGATCTGCTCCTACTATGGAGCATATTCCGTTGATAGGAGTCGACTCTTCCTGTGTGTATATTTAATATTGTAATGTGAATGAGATAAAGTTATGAAAGCTTCAACGGATATTTTTCCCTGCCGCAGCAAAGATTAGAGGTACTCTGAGATAAGATATTATATAAAAACAACAGATAACTGCGAAGTTCAGGCTGTAGAATATCATTCTGTTTATAATCTTTGCTTGATCGAATCCTATCTAAGATAAGCACAGTCACCTAGAGCCCACCCTCCTACAGTATCGAACGCCTAGCCCAAATTCAAATCGAATGTCCCCGCTGTCCTCCCGATGATTGCTCTCGTCACAGCTTCCGGATCTATTTACTTACCTTATGTGATTTCCCTGGCTTAATTGAGAAGAGATAAAAGATAGTGCTGCTAATGTAAAGCCCGAATACCCCGTTCAAACTTCTGAAGGTCGTGAACTAGTGCAGTAACGAGATGGCTGAGGTTCAAACTATCTTGTTTTATGTAAGACATGTTCCAGGATGTTATATGTCAACAGGCAAAAATAACGAGAGACATTTCAGTACTCGTATATGTATACATAGGCTACGAGGTTAGTATAAGTGTTAGAGAGATTAAGGTCTGATAGAAATAAGATCCTTGTTTTCTTACTGAACATAGAAAATATATAGAATTCAACAAGTTAGTTGAGAACCGTATCATATACCACTTATCACAACAGTCGTGGATTACGAAGATCGCGAGTGAACATCACAATAGAATGCTAGAGAGCAGGTAGAGTCAGGAGTTTAAGGGCTTTCGAGAAATTAAGGAATAATTTGAGTTGTATGGCAGAATGAACTGAGTCTGTTCACAAAGGCTACTTGTCGAGTCCAGTATATCATATAGGCGGGGCTTATCGAATTTGGATCGGCTGCTTGTGGTTGGGGGTTGAGCACTGTTCTCCCATGACTGGTGTGAGCGCTCTGGCTCCAGCAGGCAACTGAGATCTTTCCTAAGTGAGTGAGATGTACAGTTTCAAAGCTAAGAGACTAATGAAACGATACCAAGCAACATCTTCAAGTCACTGTGGGTTCCACTCCCTCTATGTCTTTTGGGCAACCGGTGAAAGGTTCGGCTGCGAGCTATCTCCTTTTCTATGTTAGGCGGCTAATCGACCAAACGAAGACCAGATGCTCCTGAGGATGTTGGCCTCCGCTCGCATATCCATCACTCTCCACGTTGCCGCTGCGCCCCAATTCTGGGATGAGCAGCAAGGGCATTTGTCGCGTACTGCTCCTCCCCGTCGCATGACGATTGTTTGTTTCTTTGCTGATCATGTAAAAACCCAGACTTTTCGTTAGTGGGCCCGACCCTCCTCACATGTCAGCAGCTCGACTCTTCTGTGCTGCTGTCAGGTTGCGAAGTCGTCACTATGCCATCTTTCTATCTTTTCCCAAAAACTGGGATTTTTTGACCATTTTGCTTATTTCTTTAAAGACGGAACACCCTTCTGAGCTTGACCTGAGAGATAAACTTCGGTTAAGGCTTGCGGCTTCTAGGGTGTGTGTCTTTATCCTGTTCTATTTCCTACTTGTTCTTAACCCCCTCCTGAAAATACACTTCCTCGCCGATGGGAGCGGTGGATGGTAAATAACCCTTTATAAATCATAATCAATATATATATTTTAAGCATATTGAAATACGTTTAGATATTAATTGACCAAAAGACTGCCATCTCATAGTAAGCGCTATATATATAAGAGACGAAGAAACCCAACATTTGTTCAATTATGGAATGCGTGCAAAATCTCTCTTGGACATTCTAAAATATCATGCATTTATTAGTTTTCATTACATCACTTCCATGCGCTATTCTAAAATTGGTACTGCAGTTCCCTACTCAATATTTTACATGGAGTTATTTATAAGAGTATTTTAATGCATAGAAATTTCAGACTTTTATATTTACACACCAAAGATATAGTGCCACCCAAAAGTTTGGGGAATTTGAACAGCCTCAGCAAACTGGATGTAGTATGCCCTTCTGTCGCAAGATGTGGCGAGCAGTATGATTTATGAATCAGTGTGCCAACAGCCACGCAGTTGAAAGGGTTTTTTTTTTTTAGTGCAATTTTCTATGGATAAGTTTCAGTGATATGTCGTTTTTTCAACTGATATGACGGATTTTAACAAGTATAGAATCTGCATTAAATTTTGTTTCAAACTTTAAAAAAAATTGCTGTAAAAACAAATCGTTGCTATTGGATACCTTTGGAGATAATGCCATGGGCAAAAGCGAAATTTATTTATGGTACAAACACTTGAAAGCCGGACGAGCAGCTGTCGATGATGATGAGCTTTCCGGACGACAAAGACAACGCCGGAAGCCATAGCAAGAGTTCACGAGGCTATCCTTGCAGATCGTAAACGAACTATCCACGATGTTCATGAGATAGTAGGACAGTCATACGGGACTGATCAATGCATTTAGTCGGACGTTTTGAAAACATGATGCACTTCAGCGAAATTTAAAACTGCTGAGCAACAAAAAGGTCGATCACCTTTCTGTCTGTAGGGAACTTTAACAACAAGTCAGAGATAACCCCAACTTCATCTTAATATCATGACTGATGAATCGTGGGTTTACTGTTATAATCCTGATACTAAACAGTAGTCGTCGCAGTGGAAGTGGCCGAATTCAAAGCGGCCGAAAAAAGTGCGTCAAGTTCTCAGCAATGTTACGTTCATGTTGATCTTTTTTTAAGACATTCACGGGGTTGTTCACACGGAATTCTTACTTTCTGGTCAACCCGTCAATGAAAAGTTTTACTGCGAGGTTTGGTATAGGCTGAGAGAGGGCATTCGGCGCAAACGTCCAGACAAGTGGAAGAACAGAAATGACAACAACCACCATGACAACGTGCCCGCTTACACATCACTTGTTGTTCGACAATTCCAGAATTCCAAAAACATTAGTGATCCAACACACACACCCTATTCGCCTGACCCTGCCTCCTCTCACTTTCTCGTATTCGCAAAAATTAAATTACGGATAGGGCGTCGTTTTAACACGATCGAGATCTAGGCAGAATCACAGGTTCTCAACGCACTCGCACTCGAAAACTTCCAGGGATGCATGGAATCAAAGGAGAAAGAAAAGCGGGAAAAGGGGAAACTACTTCGAAGAATCCATGAATCCATTGAAAACTAGGAAGTTCAGTAAGCACTTTTGTTTTCCAGTCAAATTCCACAAAGTTTTGGGCAGCACCTCCAATTGAGCTAAAAAATTATCAATTTTTTCAAGAGTAATTTTTGAACTGTAGAAAAGCGTACTTTTTTTTTTTTTACATTTAAACCATTTTTTTGTGTAATTTTCCACAAAATTTCAAACATAAAATAAATTGCTAAATATCACCTCAAAAATTATATTTTCAGTGATTTCGAGACAAAATTGGAAAAAAATGTTGAATATTTTTAGAAGTATAGTTTAATTACCAAAAATGGTTCCTTACAATGCTCTTAACATCAAAATACTTACAGAATTTGCCCTAGGAATTATTAGAGCCGATATAATAAAGTTAAAGCTAACCCAAAAAATGGCCAAAAAATGGCCACCCAGTTAAAAACAGTTTAATAAAAAACTGATTTTGAACTGCTAAATATAAGGTTAGCAGCATACAATATATAAATAATTTTAAAAACTGGTCAGTGACCAAATTCGTTTTTTTTTTTAACCACTTTATATGGACTGACCCATTATAAATGTATTCAAATTTTCTCTGAACATATTTCACAAAATGCTTTATTAACATATCAAATATCATATCGTCATATGTTACATATATTAAGAAAAATATATATTTCTTTACTCAAAATTGTCGTTATGCATTTACGTCAAAATTAACTAGGTTTAGTTGGCAAATATTTTAAGTGGATAACTCGTATGCTATAAAATCGAGGTATGTTTACTACATAAAAGGTTAATAAAGATAACACTAAGAAACTCCATTTATTAAAAAAATATAATGGTAAAAAAATTATTAGGGGTACGGTTGTAGGGGAAAGAATAAAATACAGTGCCCCTCCTCAATATTACAGAACCATGGTCATTCTCTTGACCTAGAACAATTTTCCAATTTTCACAGCCTTCCAAAATTCTGTTATGACTAAGCACAATGCTATTCCTGACTATGTTAACGTTGCTTTGAGCGGCCCCTTTGGAGTAGGGACAAGAAGTGGAAAGACAACTTTTAGAGACGATGGTCTTGTAATTAACTAATTCTAACATTTGAAATATTCAGTTTTATAATTAGATTAACAGGATTAAACTGTTTGGTAGCTCTTCCTCAACACTCAACAGAAATTATCATCAATTTGTTAACAAAACTAAAATCATAAAAACTAAAACAAATTGTATTTAACAATTCCATGCACACTTAACATTTTGGGTGTTTTAATTAAGGCGTCCTTATTGATTTTCACTGTTATTAATATATAAAATAACACAAAATAAAATGATACATATATAATAATACATATTTGGCTTTTCTTTCGACCTATGTTATGTTCCTCTACTTAACTATTCTTAGCGCTTTAAACGCTCTAATAAAATTCAACAAACGCTACAAGAATTCCAACTCAATTATGCAATAGAATTTGTTATTATTTCCCGTTATTAATCAGAGAAATTTTGAATTATTTCCCTGAATTCTTCTTCCATTGCTTTAGACACATTGGCACCAAGAATCACTGCCTAAGAAAAATGAAAGAAAAAATAATTAATCCATCATATTAATAGGTAAATTCTGAAAAACAATATTTATTAAAAATTCATTGTTTAGTAATTTAATAACTTCGTAACAATTTTAAATAGATTGAATGGAACTCTATTACAAACTTGGGAAAAATTTACAAGAATTAAAGTTATTTGTTTATAAATAGATTAATGGAACTCTATTACAAACTTGGGAAAAATTTACAAGAATTAAAGTTATTTCGTTTATGTTATTTGTGCTAACAATTGGCAGAAATGCTTGAATTTGTTTTAGTTTTTCTCAAATTTAGCACAAAAAATCTTAAGAAATGCTACCATCCTCAAGACTTCCCACAGATTGTGTGTGATGTGCAAATATGCACTGGAACCAAAAAAGTTAAGTAGAAGAACATAACATAAGTGGAAAAGAAAGCCTCCCCAATCCCACTCCAGATATCCTCCACTCATATCTTTCAGTGCGAAACCGTTACGGCCAAAATCGTCCCCTGAAGCTTCATAACACAGTGAAAGTCACCCACTGTGGCATCTTGTCAATGTCAAGTTTCAAACCCTGGGTCAAGACGTGGTTTTGTTAGGGGT
>JABUQX010121223.1:0-2500 GCA_015478945.1 Trachelipus rathkii
TGAATTGTGATCTGTGTGTGGTTAGTGATGAATTTTGAGTGTCGTTTAGTAGATCATCTGAGTGTTGACTTTTTCTTCTGGTGAAGTTGTTTGTTTCGCCTATGTATGTTTTTGTGCAATGGTTGCAAGGTATGGTGTATATACATTGTAGAGGTTCGGGGGGTGGTTTTGGTGGATGGAAGAGTTTTTTTAAAGGGAGAGCATTGGTGGAAGTGAGTGTGATGTTTTGGGGTATGTATTTTTTAAGGTTTTGTGTATTTTTTAGAGGGATGGGAAGGTAGGAGGTGTTTTGAGGATTGTTAGTTGGGGGGGGAATGGTATTGTTATTATAATATTTTGATCTTGCTTTTTTGTAAGCTTTATTGATGATGTATGTAGGATATTGTAGTTTGGTGAACGTAACCCACTCAACAATTCCTTTAATTGTTTTGATAAGAATACATCCTTCCATACAATATACATTAGAATACCCTCACAACTCCACACTTCCTTTCTTAGACACACTAATCTCTTGGCACAACTCTTTCAACCTCAGCTTTTCTGTATACCGAAAACCTACCTCCAATCCCTCTTACATACACTGGTTCTCCTCGCATTCCACTTCCATAAAAATAGCCACCCTCACTGCACTATACATTAGAGCCCTCAGAATCTGCTCTCCCATCAATCTTAACAAAGAGAATAATCTTATCCGAAATACGTTCACCAAACTACAATATCCTACATACATCATCAATAAAGCTTACAAAAAAGCAAGATCAAAATACTATAATAACAATACCATTCCCCCCCCCAACTAACAATCCTCAAAACACCTCCTACCTCCCCACCCTCTAAAAAATACACAAAACCTTAAAAAATACATACCCCAAAACATCACACTCACTTCCACCAATGCTCTCCCTTTAAAAAAAACTCTTCCATCCACCAAAACCACCCCCCGAACCTCTACAATGTATATACACCATACCTTGCAACCATTGCACAAAAACATACATAGGCGAAACAAACAACTTCACCAGAAGAAAAAGTCAACACTCAGATGATCTACTAAACGACACTCAAAATTCATCACTAACCACACACAGATCACAATTCACCCACTCTATCAACATCAATTCCATGCAAAATCTAATCAACATCTCCAACCATCAAAAAAGAAAATTAATTGAAACTATTGCATACACCAATTCAATAATTTCAATAATATGCAAGGTGAACATAAATTAGACTATTTGCAACACAAGCTTTTAAAATTTCATTCTCCAACCATCAAAAAAATTGAACAACTATATTATGAAAGACATCCTCAAAATATAACCCCCTCATCTTAATCTTCTTTCTCTCCCCCCTCCCCCTCCCCCTATATCCTTACAATAAGTAATTGCTATATCGTACCCCAATTCAGAACAAGTTCATAATTTTTCCTAAGTTATTTTTCGAATACACATAATATAAAATCCAACGGACAAATATTTTCAACCACTTAACTACCCATGTCATTGCTCATGAAAAATAAAAATTCAGCACCAGATTCTTCGAAATATTTTTCTTCAGTCATATTCCAGAGTTGGTGTTTTAAACATAGAGGCAGCCGAATGAGGCTTCTTGATATGAAGCGAAAGACTTTTGCAATTTGTTTTAAATAATACCATTAACTCATGGAATATAGAAACATTTTAACATTGTTTTAACTTTAATTGTTTCAAGTGTATTAATAAATTCATTTTAAATTATAGTTTTGCTTTATGCCAAAGGGTTCGCAACTAATAAATACAAACTACGTCAAGAGTAGATTATCTTTAATAATATATATATATATATATAACTTGGTTCTTAATATAGTAATTTATTTTCTTGTGACTGTGAAGCTCTATTATTAGAATAAAATGTTCTTTCCAATTTTTTGCTTTTATTTCATACGAGAACTTGTTAATATTAATTAAAAGTAAATTAGGGAAATAACAATAAGGCAAAATTCTTATAAAACAAAATATGTTCGGATCCATGCAATCGATATGTATATGGAAGTGGATGCGGATAACACATGATCCTATTTATATATATATAAAAAAAAATATATATTATATAATATTTTTAAAAAAATAAATATTATATATATATATATATATATATATATATATATATATATATATATATATATAAATATATATATATATGGTTTCATGTGAATTGAATGTCCCGCGTTTTTCTTAGTCATAAAATTTTAGGTAAAGTATTTACAATTTTGTTTAAATTTTTCATGATTAGGGTAAAATTAAATTAGGTTAAAAAAAATGAAAAGTCAATTTAATTTTATTAATGATAAAAGTCCATTTTTCAATTTAATGTTCCTTTTATAAAAAAATATGTTGTGTATATATGATATATATATATATATATATATATATAATATATTATATATATATATATATATATCTACTAATATAATAATATATATATATATATATACTATATATATATATATATATATATATAT
>JABUQX010121223.1:7500-14758 GCA_015478945.1 Trachelipus rathkii
TTGCCGCATTAAGTAAAATTAAATACTGTGATTATCCACAATATTCAGTTGAAAATTTAAGATTAATAAAACCATTACAAATTATTAATACAAGAAAGTAAAAAATAATCAGAGAAGAATTCGGACTAAATTTCTTCTTTCAAACTTCTAATGCTCTAGACTTCAATACAAGAGAGAAGTGCTTCGTAATATTTTGACTCTCACCTCAAAACTAACGAACAATCTAAAATTAAAGTCGTAGACTAATACATAAGTCAACAAGCATCTTCCTTTAGCACAAGAGATGCTTTGACCGACAACCATCCTTGTGTACCAATTTAACTGCCCTGAGTCAGACTGATCGTCGATATATTGGTTCACGACGAATAGATTGTCGACAGGGCATGTCAATTCGCTACAGTCCCAGCAAAAATATTGAACATTTCAACACGGCACATGTTCAATCAACTATTAGTAATGATTTCTAAACACTTCACAATATTATACGGATCCTGTGAAGTCCAGAAACTTAAAATTGCGGAGGCCATCTACATCAAAACACGCAGACCAGACGTTAACATAATTTAATGTATTTATCTGTTAGACTAATATCATTTGATTTAATTATTATATTTCAATTAAGACTCATTGATTTAATTATTATATATCATTAAGACTCATTCGCTTACAAGAAATAACCCTCTGAAGATGTCTCAAGTATAAAGACGAAACGGTCGGGAAATGTAAATAAATATATATTCTTCTTTCTCCTGTAAATTGTTTTCTAGATTATTTTAAGGAAATTAAATTATATATAGAAATAAATATTTAGATCTTTGGAAATAAAATCAAAACTTTTATAAAATCAAAGGCTGCTGTTGAATTCTAAATAATATATAAATAATAATAATAATAATAATAATAATAATAATATAATATAATATAAAATAATAATAATAATGAAAATATAATAATAATTAATAATAATAATATAATAATAATAAATAATCAATCATAAATAATAATAATAATTAATAATATAATAATGAATGATAATAATAAATAATAATAATAATAATAATAATAATAATAATAATAATAAATAATAATAATAATAATAAATAATAATAATAATAATAATAATAATAATAATAATAATAATAATAATAATAATAATAATAATTTTGTTCGGCTTCTACTTATGTTGTTGAGAATGTCGCATATAAGTGTAAGGCTGAGTAAAATATTTCAACATTTTAAGGACATTACAGAAAATCACGTATACAAATAAAAGGAGGGTCTCTCATCATAACAAGAAAAAATGTTTTTTTGAATTACGCTGGTGAATCTTTGCTCTTAGGAAACATAAACCCGTGATAAACTATAAAATATAAAGAAATGTCCAATTTTTTAAGCCCTTTAAATATCAAAAAAGTCAATGTAAGTTAACTTTAAAAATTATTAATTTTTTCTATTTATTTTTGTTATTAGTTTTTAAGATATTCATTTTATCAAAATTTTAAAATCTTAAATAAAATTACTTTCTTGAAAATGTCCAAAGTTTACATAAAAATCTCGAACTGTAATTAAATATCATATAGGTTACTTTTATTCTAGGATGATATAAATGAAAATTTCTTCTGTAAAAATAGAGTACTTTCAGGAGGCTTTGAAAAAGCAGCAAAATCATACGTTAAAATAAATGCTGAATTTGTGTTTTTAGTAATAATAAAAATAATAATAATAATAATAATAATAATAATAATAATAATAATAATAATAATATAATAATAATAATAATAATAAATAATAATAATAATTATATAATAATAATTAATAATAATAATAATAAATAATATAATAATAATAATATAATAAATAATGATAAAAATAAAAATTAAGGTAATGATAAAAATAATGATAAAAATAATGATAAAATTAATAATAACAATAATAACAATACTACTACTACTACTACTACTACTACACTACTACTACTACTACTATACTACTCAACTACTACTACTGAACTCTACTACTATATATATAAATAATAATGAAAAATATTAATAATAATAATATAAATAATAATTAATAATAATAATAATAGTAATATTAAAAATAATTTTATTATTATTATTATTATTATTATTATTATTATTATTATTATTATTATTATTATTATTATTATTATTATTATTATTATTATTATTATTATTATTATTATTATTATTATTATTATTAATCAGGGCTGCGGAGTAGGTAAAGTTTTTCCGGCTCCGATTCCTTCAATTTAAAATTACCCGGCTCCGGCTCATGCTCCGGCTCCAGCATGTTAAAATTACCTAACTCCTACTCCGTCTCCTGATCCACCATTTTAAAATTACCCGGTTCCGGCTCCCATTTATAAATAATTCTCCATTTACAACTTATAAAATCATTATTTCTTTCGTACGAAACTTTTAGGGTATGATGAAAATGAATGAATGAATAAATGACATCTTTATTAACTTAGAATAAAACTTAGAAAATATTTCATTGAAAATATGATTTTTAAGAAATACAGAAAAGAATTATTCACTTTCTTCCTAAATTTTAATATAATTCTTCTTTGAACGATGAACTGCTTGTACATTTACGTATTATAAATTTATTTAAAAGTTTTATTTGTTTTTGATTTTGTTTTTTTCACACGGAAAAAATTATACTTCAGTTTCATTATAAAGTTTGAAAAAATTCCTCTTTGAATTATGAACTGCCTGAGCATATGTAATATAATTTTATTCAAAACAGATTCTTTATTAAAAAAAGTAATAATAATAATGTAAAAGTTTTAACACACTTTCTTCCTAAATTTTTAAATAATTTTTCTTCGAACTGTCTAAGCATATGTAATATAAATTAATTCAAAACAATTGTTTCTTAAAAATGAAACTTCTTCAATAAAACCTCCTTTAACGATGTTCTTAGATCCGTTTTATTATTTTTAAAACAGAAAATAAGCAGCATTCACTTGACTATGAGGCAAAGCTATAAGTGTGTAAGCCGCATCTTGCAAAATTTTAGAATAACTAGAGATTGCCTCTTTAGCTGCTAACTTGAATTTCCGGTCGATTTTCATTATTTCATCTAATGCCTTATGGAATTCTACTTTGTATTTTTTCTACAGTGTTTTTAGGTTGACGGCCTTTTAATGGTAGATTGTATTTTATCACTCGCTTTTCTGCATGCTCCAATTGGTCCTATTGTTTTTCAAATTTGGCTTCTTCGTCTTATCTGACAAGATAGCACAAGGGAGGATTCTAGAAACTGCTAAACTATCCGACTCAAACTGATTTTATGTTCGATAGTGTTTATTCATTTTACGTCCTAGCACACAAAGAGCATTCCTAGTGTTAAATAGCAGATCTTCAGCTCTGAGGGAGATTCTGAACTGTGGATCAAAAAAGATGGATAACAAAAATATTTTGTTTTCAGTTAACATCCTTCTCTGCTTTCCATGGAATTTTTTATGTCATTTCATAGTTTTATCAAGTTCATTCTGAAAACAACTATTACTTCTTCGTTTTGACATTTAATAAAATCAGTATCACATTTACCAGCTTCCTATTCCTCATCCTCATTGTCCTTATTCAATTTTTCAATCGTACTGATCATATTTAATGCTCTATCCGTAACTAAGCTAATTACTTGTCTTTTATTATTTCGAATTCTTTTAAAACGTCAATAACAAGTTCTTGGATATATTCGCTGAAATGTTGCGATTTGGTATCTCTTACTGCTAACGTTTTAATAATGTTGCTTTAATCTTCGTCCACATATCTAATATTAATAGCAAAATAATTTAGCATTTCCCTTGTGGGAGCTTCCATTTTTAAATGCACGAAGCGCCCATTTAAGCAGTTTTTAAGTTTATTTTTTTGATTTTCCGCTTATACCAGAGTTATTTTACGAATATTTTCCCGGTCTAAAGAGACATCCAGTTTCGAAGCCATGTCTCCATACAGTGCTTTAAATCCTGGTCTTGTAAAAAAAACTTAATGGGTCACTATCTTTAAAAACAATTATTATCAATTGTATTTTGAATTTTTCCCTCGACATAGACAGAACAATTTTTGACAATTGAAAAATGTGTCCACTTTAGCCCTAGTTTTTAAAAACAAAGGTTTATCCTGAACAGTTTTTGCTTCACCTTATTTTTAATAATTGCATCAATATCTGGATGAGAGCATTAAATGACGCATTAATTTAAAGGATCCAGTAGATGTATTGTGAGCACATGTGTAACTGGTAAATAGGTAGACTCTTTCGTGCATGATCGAACTGACTGTTTCCCATCAACTGTGTTAACTATTTCACATTGACAAATGTAAGTACTTTTATCATCAGATCGAGTAAAATAATCAAATACATGGTGTTTTCGATTTTGTATTTAACCGATTTGTGGTTTTCCTAGGAACTACGGGGAGACTTGCGTGGTGGCGCTTGACATATCAAAAGCATTTGAACGAGTATGGCACGCGTCACTGCCCTCCAAGCTCCCCTCCTTTGGGTTTCCTCCTTCTCTTTGCTTACTTATGTCCAGCTTTTTTTCAAGTCACTCAGCATATCGGCTGTGGTTGATGGAGTGACTTCTTCTTCTTTTCTGTCAATAGTGGTGTTCCTCAGGGTTCTGTCTTTATCTCTGCTGTTTCTTACTTTTCATGTAGTCTTCTCCTGCACACATCTAACTCTATGCACTCATATGCCCGATAGCTCTGACCTTCATTCTTCAACTCCTTTCAATTCTGCTCCCTCTTTTACTTCTAAAATTGCCTCATCTTAATCTTTTCGCTTCCTATTCTCGTTGATCTGGATAGAATTTCCAATTGGGGTCGTCTTAACCTTGTGAAATTCAATTCTTTAAAGCTCAACTACAAATCTCCCTCTCTAAAACACCTTCTAACTTTCCCATCTCTTCGACAATTCTCTCGTCTCTCCTTATCGACAATATAAACATCCTTGGCCTTAACATAAACATAAAAATGTCTTGGAAACTCACATCACAACGGTTGCTAGGGCGGCCTAAAGAAACTGGAGTTCTGTTTAGACTGCGAGATTTTTTTCCTCTTCTCAGAATTACTCCAGCTATACAAGGGTCTCATCCGCCCTTGTATGGGTACTGTTCTCATATCTGAGAGACTCTGGTTTCACCGGCGCTGGACCAGGAGTCAGAGTCAAAAGCCAAAAGGCTTATAAAATGTTCTGTACTTTCCAGTTCACTTGACCCTCTCTCTTTGCGGCGCGATGTTGGCACTTTATCTCTTTTCTATAGGTACCGCAGCGGCAGCAGGTGTTCGAGGGAACTTACCACTCGCGTACCACCACCTTTACGACGCCCTCGTAGCACAAGGGGTGCTGTGTCTGCGCACGAGTTTTGTATAGATATTGGTAACTCCAGGCTAGTTCGCTGCGGTGCTTCCTTCTTTCCAGCCACATCTGTTCGGTGGAATTCTCTTCCATCTTCTGTGTTTCCTGCTGAATTTAATCTCCCTACTTTAAAGCCGTCTAACATCTTCGTAATTTACTAGCGGATGAAATTTTGGCGTGCAACACCCCCTTCCTGAATAGGGCTCTGCCCGTGAGTGGTGGTGACAACTGAAAAAAAAAACTGGTGGTTCGGTAAACTTTTTCATGAATGATCGAACTAACTGTTTCCCATCAACTGTGTTAAGTATTTCATATTTACAAAAGTAAGTACTTTTATCTTCAGAAAGAGTAAAATGTTCAAGTACATGAGTTGCTTTTGATTTTGGTATAGTTGACATGATTTTTCCAAGGATATTAAGCTTGATTAGTTAAAGTTTTCTACAGAAGTATTGAACCTTTTTTATTATTAAAAATAAATATATATAAAAAAATATATAAAAAGAGTATATATATATATATATTTATATATATATATATATATATATATATATATATATATATATATATATATATATATATATATATATATATATATATATATATATATACAAATATATATATATATATATATATATATATATATATATATATATATATATATATATATATATATATATATATATATATATGTATATATATGTATATATATAATAAAAAAGTATATATATATGATATATATATATATATATATATATATATATATATATATATTTAAATACACACATATATATATTTATATTACATATATATATATATATATATATATATATATATATATATATATATATATATATATATATATATATATTCACAAGAATAAAAAGAATAACTGCTATATACATAAATATATATATATAAAACCTGAAATCATAAAATTAATAATTAATTAATCTTGTACTTACCGGAGCCGGAGCAGCATCTTTTTTTGCGATTCCGACTCCGGCTCCGGCTCCGGCTCCTGCTCCTGCTAATGCTCCGGCTTCACGCGCTCTATAATCTCGGCTTCGATTCCTACTCCGGCTCGGCCCCAGTATTTCAGCTCCGGCTCCGGCTCCGGCTCCTCAAAAATTTCGGCTCCTGCTCCTGCTTCACCCAAAACCATGCGGCTCCGTGGCTACGACTCCGGCTCCGACTCCGGCTCCTTCTCTACAGCCCTTATTATTATTATTATTATTATTATTATTATTATTATTATTATTATTATTATTATTATTATTATTATTATTATTATTATTATTATTATTATTATTATTATTATTATTATTATTATTATTATTATCATTATTATAAGAATAGAACTCCGTCCTTAAAAGATCATATCTGGGGAAACCTAAATTGGAACGTTAAAACCTTCATAATAAAAAGTGATATGTCCGATCATTTTCCATGTCTTGCAAAATTTGCCATAAACAAAACTCAAAATTTCACCACTATAAAATACAGACTAGATGGTGAAAATCAAAGAAAAAAGTACATACAAAATTAATGAAATTGACTTTTCATTCACATACAGCGAGAACATTGACATCGACGAAAAATTCAACACTTTCGTAAACACATTAAATAAATGCTATGACGAATCATTAAAATGAAAAAACTTGGCGTTAAAAGAATTCAAAACCCATGGCTAACACCAGCTCTACTAAACTCTATCAACCAAAAACACAAACTATCGAAACTATAAAAACAAAATTATAGCATTCCAAGTTATCCTAACACATATGATAAACAAATTAAAAGACAGTTCTTAGAAAGCAAAGAAAACATTACTCCGACAAATTTGGGATTGCAACAGGACTCGAAGGCTACT
>JABUQX010121224.1:0-2500 GCA_015478945.1 Trachelipus rathkii
CGAAGAGAGATACGATTTTTCTTCTAACAAAGTCCAAGGATACAATCACTGACTCGCTTAGCTGTCAAATTGTTGCGCTTTCAGAGATGAGCTTGAGAGGTAACATAAACAGTTAGATAAATTCTAGTTATTGACCTTTACAACTTATTAAAGGGGCAACTTGGAGGCAAAAAACAAACTCGAAAGACGAATATTGTCAATTTTCATAGACAACTAAATATGGCATGAAATAAATGACTGAAACTAAGGTTTTGTTTCAGGGCTTAGAATTGTGAACACAATGAAAAGACTTAAATAAATGATTCAAAGAGCAATATAACGAACAATTTTTAGATAGAAGCTTTAACCATTGCAGATACAAGATTGTTTTTTTAACCAAAAGTTTGAAAATGGTAACTATTCTCAAGGTTTTAAGATCTAATGCTGAAACTGAAGGTTGAAACGTGGGACGCCAAGATAAAACGTTTTCCAATGAAACTTCAGACGGAAGTTTCAAATTGACGTTCGAAACTCACGACCAAAGTCTGATAACTGAGATTGAAACCGAAGCTTAAAAAACTGATGTTTGACCAAACATTAAAACCTAGAATATAATAACGGGAATTTAATTTAATTTATGTTCTGATATTTAGTCATTGTAAAAGTTAATGATTAAAATTTTTACCTTAACATACTTCCCTGCGAAGAAATAGGCGGTTTATGTTAATATTTCGTCGATGACGGAGACAGCGTTTTGATATGATAGAGAATTGAAATGAACTGGAACGTTTTAAAGTAATACGATAATTTTAGATTTTAATCTTAAGCTAACTTTAATAATATAAATCAACGTTTACATATGCTCAAATCAATGTGAATGCTTATTTTATAGAACGTAAGAACTAAACCTGGTAAGTAATCCAATTATGGGCCCTTGTACGCAATTCGCGTAAAAATCTAAAGGCTTATTATGAATAATGGAAATTATTTTAACAAAAAATAAATTTAAGAAACAATTGTTCGCTCAATTAAACTGGAAAAATTTAAGTTAAGTAATTAATTTTGTTAAGGGACAAAGTTGGCTACATGCCAATAATAAAAGAAATAAATATTCAACTGATCCGACCAAACAAACTTTTTAGACACTGTAATTAATTTGTCTATCTCTATTGAAATCTAATTATGGATCAGCTGCAAAAATTGAATCTTTGGCATCATTAATTGGCCAGGAGTGAATGCCAAGCACCCCTACATATATAATATATATATATAATATATATATATATATATATATATATATAATATTCTATTAATATATATATATATATATATAATATATATAATTAATTATATATATTATATATTAATACAGTAATATATATATATATATATATATATATATATTATATATATAATATATATATATATATTATATATATAAATATATATATACTAATATATATATATTTTAAATATATATATATATATATAATATATCTTATATATATACTCTATATATATATATATATATATTTATATATATATATTATATATATATATACACACATATATATATATGTTATATATATATATAATATATAATATATCATATATATATATATATATATATATATTATAAATATATATTATATATATATATATATATATATATATATATATATATATATATATATATACAATATATATATATAAACTCCAGGAAGGGCTTTCGCCCTGTCAGTTGGTCCAACATCTTCTTTTGGCCCGAAACTCTTAACCCTAGAGCATTTTAGAAAACCATTTCTTTTCGCAATTGTTTCCGATGCCAGTCCTCTGGTTAATACTCTCAGGTAGGGTTTTCGCCCTTTCAGTAGAACTAACATGTTCTTTCATTAGGCTTTAAATCTCGTTCACCCAGAGGTCTCCAGAGGATCTTGCTTCTAGGCGCATAAGATTCTTACACTGGTCCCAGAGTAATACAAGCAAAAGGAAAGGACCAGGTTGCTAGCTCTGTCGCCCTATAACCATGCGAAGAAAATCTTCACTTGTCCTGACAGCTACGAAACTTCCAACCTTCTTTATATATATATATATACTGTATATATAATATATATATATATATATATAATATATATATAGTATATATATATATATATATATAATATATATATATATATATATATATATATATATATTTATATATGTGTATATATGAAATTCCTGTGGCTAAAACTCTAAAAACTTAACTATCCGCTATCCGCATCCGCAATCCGCGGATAGTGATTTTTACTATCCGCATCCGCGGATAGTCAAAAATCACCATCCGCTACATCTATAGTAAAGACATAAAGATGCAGGCGCAGCGCAATACATGACAAACAAATATATTTCAGTTTCGGAAACAAATGTATAACCAATTATAATGCAAATTATTTTCATTTTTATTATAAAACAGCCATTTTAAAATTAACAGTTTAATACTTTCAGTTTCAATAATAATAATAATAATAATAATAATAAT
>JABUQX010121224.1:27500-33315 GCA_015478945.1 Trachelipus rathkii
AAATATAAACTTATTAACATTTGAATTGCTACTATATACTTCTGGAAAGTAGGAGCTGTATATAATTCAGGTTTAGACCATAAATTGTGAAAGAATAAGTAGAAATTTGATGTTAAAGAATTAAACAGAAAATAAACTGTAACCACCCTTTAAATTTAATAGAAAAAAATAATAAACAAACTCTATAGAAAATAAAAACGGGAGAATACGAACAATATCTCTGAAAGCATTAACTATAATTTTAAAATTTCAAACGCAAAAGACTTCGATAGAGGAAAAATTCCTATGCGTTAAAAATTATCATATCGGGGATACGATTGAGTGTCTGTCGGGGACTGAGATACGAGCCAGCGTCCATTGTGCTAACGAACCATTACATGAGATTGGATTTGATTTTAATAATATTAATAATAATAATAATAATAATATTAATATTAATAATAATAATAATAATAATAATAATAATAATAATAATAATAATAATAATAATAATAATAATAATAATAATAATAATAATAATAATAATAATATATATATATATATATATATATATATATATAAATAATAATATATAAAAATAAAAATAATATAATAATAATATATATAAATATATATATATATATATATATATATATATATATATATATATATATATATATACTTCTTTATATAATAATAATAATATATATATATAATAATATATTTATTTAAATAATAGTAACAAATAAATATAATAATATTTTTACATAACATAATAAATATGTATATATATATTTTCAAAAGAAGAGCACAAGTTGAAGCTGGTTTGGATGGACATCTTGGACGCGTGCGCATAGAAGATTACTGAAAAGTTTGATATTATAACGGCTATATATATATATATATATATATATATATATATATATATATATATATATATATATATATATATATATATATATATATATATATATGTGTTTTAATATTTTTATTTATACTATATATTTCTGGAAAGTAGGAGCTGTATATAATTCAGGTTTAGACCATAAATTGTGCACGGATTGGTAATCATTTGATGTTGAAGTTAAAAGAGTTAAACAGAACCTAATAAACTGTAACCACCCTTTAAATTTAACAGAAAAAAATAATAAACAAAACAAACAACAAACTCTATAGAAAATAAAAACGGGAGAATACGAACAATATCTCTGAAAGCATTAACTATAATTTTAAAATTTCAAAAACTTATATGAGCTACTTTCACGTCTACTTTCACGGGTACTTTCATGAAAGTAGCTGTGAGATATATATATATATATATATATATATATATATATATATATATATATATATATATATATATATATATATATATATATATATATATATATATATATATATATATATATATATATATATATATATAAATATATATATATTAGACATTTTTATTTAAATTATATGTATATATGTATATATATATATATATATATATATATATATATATAAAAGATCTAATATGGATATAATAAAACGATATATTCTCTATATAATATAATTGATATATATATATATATATATATATATAAACCTAACAAAAGCAACAACCGCCAACAACAACAAAAACTTAGGTCCCAAAACTATATTTATCAAATTTGCCACCATTATGGACTGCGGATAAACGTTGACATTAACAAAATTCTCCAGCGAATCTAACCTTGACAACGTTTCATCCTTATAATTTTTCAGCCTGATATATTAATAAAGTCACTTATTTTTATGTTTAGTGACCCTAAGTACTTAAAGCCGTTGGGATAATAATCCCCCTGCATGGCTCCATCACACCCTCTCTCACCGAGCCATACTTTACTTCTTTATAGCTTTAAGTATCGTTTGAGCACCCATTTTCATGAAAATAACAGTAACAGTAATAAAATTCTCACTACCTAGCAGCCGAATACATGAACTAGAAGAAAAAGATGCTAGCGGATTACATCAAACTAGAATTGGTTCAGCGGCCGTATAACATTTGTAGCAGTAGTAGATGTAGTAGCCGTAACAGGGGTAGTAGTAGTAGCTGTAATAGTAGTACAAACTTATTACTATTAAATATATCACACCTACTCTATTCAATCGTATGCATTTTATATTTTCACTAAGCTTTAAAACACGGACTTAAATAAAAGTTTTCAGCTATACAACGCCGAAACAACAAAGCTAAGTTAAAACTAAGGTTATTTCGTTTCGGTGAATAACATCGTCTACCGTGATTGGTTCATGTCATCCAATCACAGTGAAGGATTGTTTGATAAGAGTTATAAGTACAAAGTCCCCAAAACATGGAAAAATCACAGGGATATAATAAAAAAGTTTCATATATATATATAACTTTTACTGAAATGTTTATTTTCATTATATATATATATATATATATATATATATATATATATATATATATATATATATATATATATATATATATATATATATATATAATAATAATATAATATATATATATATATATATAATATATATATATATATATATATATATTTACATATAAATTACATTGCTAATAAACTTTGAGACTAAATATATATATATATATAATATATATAATAATAATAATATATATATATAATAATAATATAATAATAATAATAATAATATATATATATAAATATAATAATATATATATATATATATAATAATATATGTATATATAATAATATATATAATATTATATATATTATATGTATATATATATAATAATATAATATATATATATAATAATATAATAATAATATAATAATAATAATAATAATAATAATAATAATATATAATAATAATAATAATAATAATAATAATAATAATATATATATGCGAATATACAGATTGTTTACAGTGCCTAGGACCCGGAATGGAAGCAAAAGGATATATATATATATATATATATATATAATATATATATATATATATATATATATATATATATATATATAATATATATATATATATATATATATGTATATAAGTACTACACTGCTAAGAACTTAGATATATATATATATATATATATTAATACACTTGGGCAGAAGACATGGGGTGAAGTTGAAACTGAGCAGTTTCTATATATTTCTCAAGCGTTTCCAACCCTATAGTAGTTATGTACGAATAAATACTAGCTGATACATTAAACCATTTTGACACATATTCGGGATCTTTAACATCCACCCGTTCATTCCAAAGAATAGTAAACTTCGGTAAGTTGTTCGTTGTTAATACATGTCGATGTTTTTCAGTGTACGGTAATCCACATATTTCAGTATAAATAATATACATTACTTTATGGCCTTCGTATATTAATTCTTCGAGTTCGCTGACATCGTCAAGATGAGCCGTTAATTCTTCATTCATCTTAACCAGAGCTTTAATACTATCGATCGAACTGACAGAGAAACCTATACACGTCCACAAAAATGAGCCATTCATGGTTGGTTTCCAGTAGTTACGAACGTTGATCCTTTCAATATTGTCGCCTAATGAGAAAGTAACCGCGATTCTATTAAGACCACTCCCACCATCACCACTCGTGGTTATTATGGACGGATTATCCGTATTAGTACATGAACACTTTGCCTTTATCCATGTTTCTATACACTCAATGATCCTACTGAACTGTTCTACAGATACGAATAATGGACGATCTGCTGTATCGTAAGCCGGAACACAGACGATGTATCGTTCGCCATCAGATTTTCGTCTTAATATTATTGTAACGTCGCACTCGGAATGACGTATGGTTTTCGTAAAGGTGTTCTCAACGAGTTTAGAGGATGAGATTGACGACATGGTTAAGGCACAGTGAGAATCGGCTTACTGAAGAAACATATATAATCACCAACGCTTTGGTGGAATTTATCTCTTAAGATTACGATTAACATAGCAAACATCCCAAAATCGATAATGGAAGCTATCTTACACTCAGAACCCTGTGGTCAGTAAGTTTTAATAATAATAATAATAACAAAAACAGAAATATATATATATATATATATATATATATATATATATATATATATATATATATATATATATATATATATATATATATATATATATATATATATATATATATATATATATATATATATATTATATATATATATTTTCTTTACACATATGTCACCTCTATGAGGACTTAAGATTTAAACGCTCCAAATCTTCGCGAATATACCAATCGTTTATATTGTTGTCCCCCAAATATTTTTTCAGTTCCTCAACACCATCCCCTAGCACATATGTAAAAAGTTCTCTAAGCGATACCATAGTCTGTTTAGAGGCTGGATCATCGATGTAAATAGATCCGCGCCAATGTTCTCTAAACGATCTAATAAATTTTTGCACATCCATAGAAGCCAAGAACTGTTTAATAATAGTTTCATGATCGTCTGTTAACATTTTTTTAAATGTATAATATTCCAGATACAACGTATAATGCGCTACAGTGACATAATTAGTCAGTATTTCCGTTTTCTTCAAATGCCTTAATATTTTCTTACGCGCCTCTGACAGATATTTTATCTGCGGTAGACCATTAATATAGAATCCGTAAGATGTAGGTTCATATACACCCGTTTCACTACACATCCGCCATATTCTAATTTCCATACTGTAAGTATTTAGATATTTGGAAAAAGCTAAAGTGAGCTGCTTACCATCGCTTCTACTAATGACTGTTTTAGGCTGGTTTAAAACCTTCATTGACCAATCTTCAGCGTGTTTACATATACTGAGTAATTCTTCTACACTCATAAAGACACGCTTGCCTGTAGAATATGTCGAGTGATGAAATCCTGTGAAATATTCAAAGCCATTAAAATTTCTTTTATATATGAACGAAACACTACTCCTTGGGATCTTGATTACCCACTGAATAATATCTTGTATGGCGGTATATCTGTTAAGACGGATCATGATGTAGGTAGAGAGAGCACGACCTTATAACACATCCAAAGACTAAATACTCGTGATCTTTTAAATAAGTTTAAAGATATAAGATAATACGATAAATCTTATGGCTGTGATTGGAAGAAATGAACCAATCACGGTAGACGATGTTATTCACCGAAACGAAATAACCTTAGTTTTAACTTAGCTTTTGTTGGTTCGACGTAGTATAGCTGAAAACTTTTATTTAAGTCCGTGTTTTAAAGCTTAGTGAAAATATAAAAGGCATACGATTGAATAGAGTAGGTGTGATATATTTAATAGTAATAAGTTTCTACTACTACTACTACTACTACTACTACTACTACTACTACTACTACTACTACTACTACTACTACAAATGTTATACGGCCTCTGAACCAATTCTAGTTTGATGTAATCCGCTAGCATCTTTTTCTTCTAGTTCATGTATTCGGCTGCTAGGTAGTGTGAATTTATTGCTGTTACTGTTATTTTCATGAAAATGGGTGCTCAAACGATACTTAAAGCTATAAAGAAGTAAAGTATGGCTCGGTGAGAGAGGGTGTGATGGAGCCATGCAGGGGGATTATTATCCCAACGGCTTTAAGTACTTAGGGTCACTAAACATAAAAATAAGTGACTTTATTAATATATCAGGCTGAAAAATTATAAGGATGAAACGTTGTCAAGGTTAGATTCGCTGGAGAATTTTGTTAATGTCAACGTTTATCCGCAGTCCATAATGGTGTCAAATTTGATAAATATAGTTTTGGGACCTAAGTTTTTGTTGTTGTTGGCGGTTGTTGCTGTTGTTAGGTTTATATATATATATATATATATATATATATATATATATATAGCTACT
>JABUQX010121225.1:12500-19943 GCA_015478945.1 Trachelipus rathkii
AAAATTGACCCTGTTTTCTAGTAAAATTGTGGTGCAAATAACTACCCGTTAGGCCTAAAATTTAGGCCTAAATTTAGGGAATAAACCTTTTGTATCCAAGGCTCGCTTAATCCTAATACCAGGTCAAAAAGTAATAGCAGTATAGACAACAAATCATTGTTATTATATTATTATTTATAAATATTATTTTCAAGAACTGAAAACATGCTGGATCGGTAAGATCCCTTAAGCAGGTTGAAGAAGCGAAATGATTCCTTACTTGTGATTGGTCGGAGTAATCCTATCTCTATATGGACCTCGATATGTAATTGGTCGGAGAAGTTGATTTTGATCGTCTTTGAAGAATTTAACTTGTATCTTTCAAACTTGTAATATGAGCAGGTTGTATTATCTTTGTAGACCCAGAAACTCTATTTTGAAAATCATTAGTCATTTTACGACTGTTCAGCGGTTGCACAAGTTATCTAGAGTTCTGTAATTAAAAGTTGTTTATAATTGTTACTAAGTGTATAATACAATATTTTATAATAAATATTTACATTGAGGAATAATTATTAATTTCATAGAACAGATAATAGATTAGAATCACGTAGATTTTAAAGTAGATCACGTGTGAAGCAAAACTCAATAAGAGACGCCCCGCTAAGCCGCGGACCCGGTGCGGACAGCCGCATTGACACCCGCGCCGGACGTTAATACTATCGCGGCGCGAAAATATTTTCTTCAATAGATATGCCGATTGGTAAACTTTCATGTACATCATTTTATGCTATTATTAAATATACCGTTCCTGAATTATGAGCGTCCGATTTTATTTCTTACTTGACATGTCTAATTTTACTGTCATATAGAGAATACCATGTTCACGTGAATAAAGCCTGTTCGTTGAAACATTTAGGTTTTGAAAAGAAGCCATTTTGTTTTATTTATCCTAAAGCTTAATAATTCCTTGAGGGAAATAGAACAATACTCCGGTTGTGACGTAGGCTATGTTCCTCTTTGTGATATGCTTTTAAGATCTTATTACTTATAAGGGATGATAAGACAACGTTTTATGATGCCTTTAAAAGCTACACCTACATAGGACTTAGAGTTAATGTATAGAAGTTATCCCATTCCCTCCCTTTTAAAGGTATGTCTTTACGGTGTTTAAATTCTCGTTTATGGATAAGTTAAGTTATGAAAAAAGTTGTTCATTCTAAATATTATTACATAATATTACTATATTAGTTTTAATTACACAATGTCGTGTACATGCATAAGTAAACTTCCCCGCCTCCTGTGTACAATCCGTAATTTCTCTATATGGACTTCCAGTATTGGTACATCATATATTGATACGTTTTCAAAGTTACATCGAAGTATGTAAGAATCATAAATCCTCTTCTTACATTCAGCTTGCTGTATGCTGCTAGGTAACTCATCCGAGATTATCTCACATGGTTTTTAATAAACACTGATACAACATGAATTTAAATAAACTATTGCGCTTGAACATATGTTATAAATTCGATAAATTATACCGTTGAATCCGACTACACAAACTAATATATTATACATACCTAATGGGGACCGGTGGTCATCAAAAAGATATTCATCCTCTAGGAGCTGTCGATGCCCATTACACAACTTTGAAATACAACCGCGTCCATATTTTTCGCGACCGGCGTTAAATAATATTACGGCCGGTGTGGTTCATGGCGGCTGTTACCGCACCGGTCGCGCTTGCGGGCCGCTCTGCTCGTTTTGGGCTTCTCGTATTCTACTATAAATCTAGTGAATTAATATTATCTATTCTAGTGAAATTAAATAATGTATTCCTCAATGTTATAGTATTATTTATAAATATGATATAATGAATAGTAGTAAAAATAAAACACTTTAATACAAATCAGATAACTTTGTGCACCGCTTAACAGCCTAAACGACTATGATTTTTAATTTAGTCAGTTTGGCTAAAAGATAAATAAAAACCACACCTTGCTCAAAGTACCAAGTATTTACAGCAACAAGAGCTTAATTTTCAGAAAGGACGATAAATATTAATTCTCGACCAATCACATACGGAGGTCATATAGAGATTAGGATGTACTCCGACCAATCACAAGGTAAAGAGAAAAAACATTTCTTGCTTACCTGCTTAAAGGATCTTACGATCCAGCATGTAAATCGTTTAGAAATATATTTATTAAAAATAATAATAATAACAATGATTCTGTAACCTTAATCAATTAGTTGCCCATGAAAATAATATTCTTGACCTGGTATATAGGCTATAAATCAGCCTTGCGGCATACAAAAAAGGTTTATCCTAAATTTAGGCCTAAATTAGGCCTAACGTAGTTATATCCCACCACATTTTACAGAAAAAGAGTCAGTTTGAAATATATTTGTGACCTGGAATTAGGCCTAAATCGCCCGGGATACAAAAAGGCATTATCCTAAATTTAGGCCATAAAGTAGTTAATTCAACACATTTTACAGAGAGGAGGTCTTTTTCGTATCTGTAAGGAGTGCGGTTGATTGTTTTCTCTGTTGATGGATTGGTCAATGTAACATATATAACAACTGATCGGTACTATACCTCTGTGGCGTTAGCTGCCGAATTATTTTTAAAAAAACTTGAAATATTTTTGAAGGTTAACATTGAGGCAATAATATAAATGTAAGTGAATGAATAATTGTTATTTTTAAATAAAACTTAGAGATCGATTTTTTAAAATAGAAATACATGTTATTTTGCAGAATTATCTTTATTATTGTTATTTTTATACTTATTACATGGCTTAAAGATGATAAGTAAAGCGTAGTCAATAGAACCAAAACGTGGCATTAGCTTGAGCTGCTTAGAGGTGTTGCTGAGGGCTGGCCTTACTGATTTTTCTGATTTATTGCTTTAAATATTTGCGTTAAAATATATGTTTTTTAATAAATTTATTAAAATTTTATGTAAAGTTATTATAAAGTTATCTAGTTATAAAATATTTATAAACAAAGTATTAACAGTTAATAATAAATCTTTGTTCAAAGATAATGATGATTTATTATAGAAGTTTAAGAAACTTTGGAGATAATTTCTTGAGATGATTCACATGAGTAATATGAATGTACGTGTTTAATTAAAACATAAAATGTATTTAATAAAATATATACGTATGGCAAGTATTTCAGTGGAGTTGTGCGTGATGATGGTGTGTATGTGTGTGTGTGAATGTGTGTATGTGTGTGCTCTAAATAATAATAATAGGCATGAAGTAAAGTAACACGTAACACGAAGGATTAAAATAAGAAATAAAATGGATTAATAATATACCTATGGCATGAAGTGTTAAGATGTGATGTGTGTGTGTGTGTGTGTGTGTGGTGTGTGTGTGTCGCTGCGTGTGTGTATGTGTGTTCTAATAATAATTAAACAATAGCAGAATTAAACATTTATTAGTTAAGTATAATAATTAATAAAAATAAAATAATGAAAAAATAATAAAAATAATAATAAAAATAAATTAAAAATAAATTAATTAAATATAAAAAATTGTATAAGAAAAAAATGAAAGAACACAATCTTATTTAAAATATTGAATTAACTCTTGCTCATTACAAATAGATTTTAAAGCGAGTAAAAACATGAGATTAAAGCCAGTTATAAAAGCAGTAAAACAAAAGCATACATAACGCCCCTATTGGTGCTAGTCACATGTTATATCACCCACATTGCTTAAGGTATCTTGTATTAGGTGTTACATTATCTGTAAAGGATGGATTCGTACATAGAGTTTGAAAGCAGGTAAACATGAGAATTTAAGCCATTGTTAAACAATATGAGTTGAAAGCTAGGTAAAAACATGAGTTAAAGCAGTAAAACATCATGAGGTTAAAGCCAAGTAAGAGACGAGTTTTAAAAACAAAAGATACTAATCCGCTGATTGCATATGTATACACCTCATATTGATTTTACTGAATTTACATGACTGTTAAGGTATTGTAAATGTGTTAAGTAAATATGTGAGTTAAAGAGAGTAAAACATATGGAAGTTAAAGCAGTAAAAACAGTAAACCAAACTATTGACTAAATCCACACTTGTTGCTATGTAGACACCTCTATTGATTTTACTGAATTTACTTGGCTTTAAGGTATGTTAATCATACGTTAATAAATATGTTGATTTAAAGCAGTAAGAAAACATATGAGTTAAAGCCAGGAAAAAGCAGTTAAAATCAAAGCATAACTAGAGACTTGCTGCTATGTAACACCTCTATTTGATTTACTGATAATTTACTGCTTTAAGGTATGTAATTGTTAATTAAATATGAGTTTATTAAAGCAGTAAAACATAATGAGTTAAAGCTAGATAGTAAAAACCAGTAAAACAAAAGCATACTAATCACTTAGGTGTTAGGTAACACCCCTATTGTTTTACTGATGTTTACTGTTTTAAGGTATGTAATGTAATGTTTTTAATAAAATTCGTTACAATGTTAGTTAAAATAAAATGTTTATATATCAAGCACTCTGGTTTTTTTCTTTCAACATTGCAATTTTAAAAATTTCATAATTAAAAAAGTATTAAGTTAAAAAATATAAAGAAAAATAATGTTTTAATAAATATATGTGTTAAATAATAATAATAGGTCTGAATTGAGTTACAGTTTAGGTTTCGCGAAAATGTTTTTTTACGACTAAAATGTCTTATGAAGTATGAAATAAAAATTGATGACTATAGTATATATTTTTCATCGCGCACAGGAATATCTGCGTACCTCGGGCACACGCGGCGACAGGCGGGGAATATTGGCAGTCTGCGCGCGACACGCGGCGGGCGAGGAACGGGCGGGCGGGGACGCGGCGGGTTCGCAACCGGCTGCTGCAGGGGTTCGTGGGCCTTCACCGCGGAGGATCATGCCCGAGCCTGGTGATCATCTTATAACATAGGGGTAGACCTTAATATTAACTCTGTTCTAGGCTCAGGGTTGGGAGCCAATCAAAGATAACAATGCAGTAAATACTGCAGGTGCATCAAAGATGAACCAATCAAAGGTGAACCGAGCAAAGATGACTTTCATCAAAAGAAAGTGCGCGAAAGGTAAACGACAGAATCAAAGATGAGTTCATCAAAGATGAGTCATCAAATAAGTTAAAAAGAAGTTGAGGAACAAAATATCGAGTGTATGAGTGTGGGTGTATGTATGTAAGTGAAAATGTCTATGGTGAGTGTCATCAAAGATGAACCATTATGGAGAGTGTAAGTGCTTATAAGTGTCATAAGAGTGTAAGTGTACATAGTAGAATGTTGTATAAGTGTGCATAGTGCTATGTGTTTGTAGTGTGCTTAGTGTAGCAAGTAAATATAAATAATAATATATATATATATATAGTATATATATATATATTATATATAAATATATAATATAATTATATATATATATATTATATATATATATATATATATATATAGGCTATGGAGTGTTTAAGAAAGAACTAACTCATAGTAGGAGGCATCCTAGCAGCTTGTAAAATACAATATTTACCAATCGATTCCTCATACCTGATAACCTATGGGTAGACACCCATATAGGGCTATTCTAGGCAAGGTAGGCTAGAAAAGCTTTGAAAAACAGTGGCACTCAGTTGGGCATTTTATGTGGACTCAAGTGGCCACTATGTGGCCACTCACTTTGGCACTCACTTGGTACTCTGGCAGCTCAGATTCTGCACTCACTATGGCCACTCACCTTGGCACTCATTCTAATACCATTATAGGAAAGCACTAAATTAGAACATCACTAGATAGCATTACTCCTTACGAAGTGATGATGGGGAACCACAAAGTTGAACCATCAATAAATCTGGAGTCATCAAAGCTGAACCAGCAATATAGGTACCATCAAAGATGACACCATCAAAGTTGAGCCATAGAAAATTGAGCCATCAAAGTTGAGCATCAACAAAGGTGGGGCATCAAACGAGGCATTAAAGTTGAGGCATCAAAGGTGAGCCTCCAAAGTTGAGGCATCAAAGCTGGAGCATCAAAGAGTGTACCGTAGAATACAAAAGGGGGTTTGACCGTAAAATTAGGGCCGTTTCTCAAATTGCCCATGGAAAGACAAACAAAGGGATTGGTCGAAAAATTAGGTCCGCCGAAAATTAGGGACGGCCCAAAAATAGGAGTGGACAAAATTTGACCCATGGAAGACCAAAGGGTTGGTACTGTGTTTGTACCAAAAATTTAAGTGTAAATGTAAGATGTAAGTATCTATGGGCTGAGTGTAAGTGTCGATGAGTGGAGTGTATGTATAAGTGTTAAGTGTAGCTGTGTGTGAAAGTCTGTGAATCCTCGAGCAATTACCTTGTAGTCTGTGTGTGTATTGTGGCGAGAGCGCTATTCTAGAGGGATAGACCGCGCTGCTGTTGTGGTTAGACATGTGACTACAAAAATGTATCGAGTTATATCAAATAAGTACGTGAAGTCATAAGTCCCACCCTGAGAAGGGCTGCTCTCCATAAAATTACTGAGCTAGATAGTTCTGGTCCTCAACTAATTTGAACCCACTGGTAAAGTACTCAACAGGTTTTTTGAAAGAGGTAGACACTGATATTTGAAGTAACTCGATTGTTTCTTAGATGTGCTGAATAAATGATCTATTTGTTTTTATAGCTGTCAATTATGCTATACGTGATTAGTAGTTTGTCTTACGAGTAGTTTTCATCGTGATAGTGTAGGATTAATCATTTTTGTTACTCTCAGTGCTAGAAATGACGGACTTCTAAGAGCTTGGACATTCTGAGGCTCCTTAAGATCCTTTTCTTACCTCTTCGGGTTGCTCGGATCAGTAAGGTGGACGTTATATTCGTCCTTCGCATGGGAGTAGTGAGCCCGCTCATCCTGGGTGAGATCCACGCACTCTAATCTCTTTAATAAGGGAAGAATCATTTCGACCAACAACTACTACCAACTCTTCCCTTACCTCTTCTCAATCTCCTTGGTTGGCGAACAGTAGCATAGTCTTCTTATCTCGTCTGTTGGTCGCTCAACCGGATGCTGATCTCGTATAGTATTCATAGTCTCATGAGACGATAGTGTGTGTTCAGTGGGTGTGAGCTAAGTAAATCTGTGCTTGCTCCATCTGTTAATGTGAGGTAGAATGCTAGAGTGGATCTGGGCTGCTATTGATAAGTGTAATAAATCCCATAGTGTGTGAGGTGTAGTACAACTCTGTGTGATGTGTTAAGTAAATCTGTGAGTGAAGTAAAGTGTAATGAAATCTGTGTTAGTGTAAGTAATATATTCTTAGTGAAAATTGTACGTTAACGAATATACACAACGAGGTTTGACCGAAGATATTACTAAAAATAAGGCTAAGCCCTCATAATAAAAAGCGTATAGGCCAAAATTAGGAGGTTGGGCCAAAATATTTAACCCATGGAATGAACAAGGGGTTGGTTAC